>JAPSGF010000056.1:2264221-2283692 GCA_035772895.1 Perdix hodgsoniae | reverse complement strand
TTATTATTATTATTATTATTATTATTATTATTATTATTATTATTATTATTTTAGTCTCCATTTTTAAATTAAATAGCACATACGTTGATGGAAGAAAACAGACTATGAGGTTTTACAAATGCAGTCATACATATTGGGCCAGGAGTGAGACCTAAACACTATGCAGCCCCTTAACTTTCCAGGTGTTCTATAACCATCATTACCTATTTAATCTCATATTCACTCATTTGACTAAAGCTTGTAGAAGGCCTTAGCAAAGATCTGTCTTCTCTGACTGGTTTGACAAATGCCCAACTAAAACCTTGATGGATGCTTGTACTGGGATATTAGGTTGGACCTTGGCAATCCATAGTATACAAGAAAACATGAGCAGGTGGAATCAGATGGGACTGAAGCTGTAAGTATCAGGAAAAAAGATATTAAGGTGAAAAAAGGTTAAGGGGGAAATAGATGAGTATTACTACAAGATATAATGCTGGAGAGAAATGATGAGGATGGAAACTAGAGATGGAAATAAGAGAAAAATAGGAAAGCCAGAAAACAAAAGAGGGAGGAATAGAGAAAACATATTGACAATATGTGATGATAACTTTTTTCTTTTTTCTTTCTTTCTTTTTTTTTTTTTTAATGAACAGGTAATATAAGCAACCTGAATGTAAAAATACGGTTTACATTTTGTTGTCTGACAGAATGTTGAAGACACCAGAACCTCAGCTGATGGCTAAGTTTTTGTATCAGACTAAATTGGCCTAAGTTTAACTGAATGAACATGAAAGCAGGAAGGAATGGGGTGCGATATGTGTATTTTAGAATTAGAAAAACATCCTGAGTAACTCCAGAAGAAACACGTGGATTCTGGAATAACTCATACCGTGTTTTCCTTATGTTTCAATATTTTCTTTCCTTAATTAGTGGTGGCAGAAAACTAACATGTGGTGAGATTTGAGAAACCACAATAACCGTATTAGCTAAACGAGAGTAAATTTCCTTTCAGAGTTCTAACATACAAGCAAAAACTAGCTAGATGTGGGGGCTTCATTTGCATACCAGGCAGATTTTCAAATAGATGTCTTAAAAAGAAAAAACTCTTTCCATTTGCCGCAGTGTGAAGGCGAAGCACAAAGTGTCTGCAAGAAAGGCTGTCTGAGCTTTGTAACTGGGTCAGAAGAAAATGCACTAAGGAGGTAAGTTGCGCTAGCTATCTTGTAGTAATTTGGGCATTAATCTAAAAGGACTTAATTCTTCACTTTCTGGAAGACTGTTACTCTTGCTAAATATTGGATTTATTGCAAGCAAAAAGCATGAGAAACATTAAAATTAAAAAGCTCTTGAATATGGAAAAAATTGAGAAATAATTTTTGTAGTGGATAATCTGAAATTCTGATTTATCTTTTAATGAAACAAGCCATCTCATTATGCCTAGTCTCATTCTGTGAAATACACACGATAGTATTCAATTGCTTCCCAAGCTAAACTGTTAGCATTCCAAATGCAGGCTGTCGTCTGAAAGAGATGCTGGAAGCTATTACTAGTAGACATGCTTCTTTGAATATGGAGTACAATCATGATGGACTTGGTTGGTGACATGTAGTCGCATCCAGTTTTGTAATATAGATAAAATTTCTGCTTCCATTACTTTTTATTTGCTTCTTACATGATTGCCTCAGGCTAGATTTGTCTGTTTACAAAGAAGTTTGTGTGTGAGGCTCAGATCCATCTCGTCAGTCCCAGAGATAATAAAGAATCACTTAAAGTCCCACAGAGGAATGGGCCACCTGCAAATCCCTTCACCAACACAGAATGTGCTCCTGCTCTGAATGTGCTGTTTTTAACAGGGCTGGGGGACGTGTTTCAAACTGTCAAACACAGTGAGAAGGAATCAGCGGTTTAGTTCAAATAGTATTTAGGCAGAAAATGAGTTATCTGTATGCAAGATCTGTGTTGTCACACATAGCTGTGTTACTGCAAGAAGTATAAGCACTTCAACTTATCAAAAGTAAGTGTACTGTTTCTCACAGCATTTGACGGAAAAAGAGAATTAGAAATGAAACTCACATTTTTATTTCCAAGAAAGTTCAGAAAATACCTTAGAAACGTTCACATGAAACGTGAATCATGTTAATTAGATGATTTCTGTTATGATGTTTTGAAATGCAAATAACAGCAAGTTAGTGGAAAAAAAAATATATATATATATACATATACATATATACACATATATATATATTTTATATGTATTTATATATTTAAAATATATATATACATATACATACACACACACACACACACACATATATATATATATTTTTTTTAGGTAAAATCCCATGGTAAAAGGGATAAGGTGAATTAAGTGGCCTGAAAATTCCCAAGGCTTTAATGATGAAAATTGCTATGAAATAAATAAGTGAAGTAAGTGGTGAGGAGTAGTTTGTTACTGTAATTAAGGATGTCTCGAAAGAGTCTCAGGGTTTGGGCAGTGTGCCAGCACAATTGGTGCGCACCTTCTACTGCATCATTGCTCATACATCCTCTCTGTTCACAACTCTGTGTCTTCTCTGCCCTTAGCACTGACCCACAGCTCAGCTCTACTTACTGAGCATTGTAGGCCAATGAAAACATAGGTATCCTTCTGCAGCTACTGAGAGATGCTGAACCTGGGTGGCTCCAGAGCAAGATGGGACACATGGCCGGGCATGGTGGCTGCTAAGAATACAGGAATGGTCCCACAGACCAAAGATTTTCTCAGGGCCATGTCTCACTTCTGAAGATGGCCAGATGCAAATACCTGGGGCAGAAAACGTCTGCCTTGTGGCTCCTGTCCTGGGATATCCTTGCAGCTTTCAGAAGTCTGTTTCTAACCATGCCACTGAGCTGGAGACTTCCTGCAAGCTATTAGGAGTAATTACTTCTGCAGGCCTCCTAGATCTGCATTTGCCTAATCTCTCTTTGAACTCTTGTGTGTGTTTTTCCTCAGTAACATCCAGAAGCAAAAAATCCCCCAGTGTGTTATAATATTGTATTTTACCTGATATTACCTGCTAGCTTCACTGGCAGCTCCCTATGTTTTTGTTCTCAGTAAATCATTTTGCATTTAAAGCCTCCCAGAACTCATGGCTTTATAGAACTCTGTCATGTCTAGGAAGTTTTTTTTCCAGACTGCCTTCTCCATCTTTCTTCAGCTAGTTGTCCCATACACCTGATAATTGTCGAACGGCAGCCTTGCCTCACCGTATGCCTCCTGAGCCGGAATGAACAGAACTGTATTGTAGTTGTGTGGAGGGAGCCCAACAGATTTTTACAGAAGCATTACCATAACTTCTGCTTTGTTGCTTCTTGCTTTTCCAATCATTCTTAATAAAATGCCGCCACTTTATGCGGAGCTTTGTGGAGATTGAGATCAGGTAGGATAGCCTCCTGGCTGCTTAAGGCATCGTAATTTATTATCACTACATTTGAAAAGAAATAGAACGTCGTAGGCAACTAGAGAGGAATGACAGATCGCTAAAAGATGTCCCAGGTACTCATTGAGCAACAGAATCGTGTGGTAGCCTGACTTCAAAACTTCATGCCCACCCAGTCACCACAGATCAGTAAGTCTTTTGACCACTGCTGCAACTTGATCCTATAACTGCAGATGTTATCTTGATTTATCAATGGAAATTTGTAATGGAAATGATCTTAATGGTCTGCTACTAATGTTTCTCTTCTCTTTCTATCTTTAAATCATTTTCTCTGTGCTCAAACTCTTAAATCTCCCTTCCACATATTGGAAGGGAACCTTTTCTAAACCATATTTCATTAGCTTAATTATTTTACAGATTCAGTCTTAATCTTCCCCGGATCTGGGATGACAGGCAGTGCTTTGTTCCAAACAGCAATGAGAAGTCCAAATTATTTTTTATTGAGTCCATTGAAGTTAGTAGAGTCACAGTCCAGATTGATTTCACACTTTTTTGCTCTATAAGCAGCAAATATATTTTTTCAGCAGTAATAGTTTAAACATCCATGGCTGTGTCAGCATACAAATTAATACATAGGAAAAATGATAGCCTCATTTCAGGGTTTTTAAGTATCAATGTGTTATGTTAGTGATTCATGCAAATATGTTGGGATTTAATTATAGTTGAAACCAAGGGTTTGGATCAAAAAAAACAGCCCTATATACATATAAGAAAATGCTATATGCCCGCTTAATTGATTATGAATGATGGTAACTTATTTCTAAATCCACCCAGTCACATCTTTGTTTCATTTCCTGATTATGGTTCATGGAATACAGTACCATACATATGCTGCTTGGGATCTACTTGTGTTGTGATATGCTCTGTTCTGAGTCAAAATAGGAGCAAACCATGTATCATCCTATATTTCTTTAGGATCTATTAATTTAAGCTTAGCTTAAAAGACTGCCTGTATTAATGCTACCTGGTGCCTCTAATGAGGTAACAGGGCTCAACTGAACACTCACAAAAACAATTCCTAAAATAAAAAGAAAGAATATACTTTTTCAGTTTTCTCTATAAATTGCCTAACTAATCTAAATTGCAATCAACAACTAAAAAAATAATGAATCATAAAATGAAGTATTTTCATTTCTGATTTCAATTAAATTTAACAACAGATGTAAACAGATCAAAGAGTCACAGAATAATTTTCACTGGAATGGGCCTTTAGAGGTCATCTTAAAGTTTATTTTTAATGATTCTAATGCTGGCTCAGTTATTTGAAAATAGAATTATTATGTAAGTAGTCTTACTCAATTATTCAATGACTTCTCTCTGCCTTGCATGTCTCCAGCACAGATAAGGTTAAATAATTTCCTTTACGTAAAAAGAAGCAAGTTATTGCTTGTCAGGAGGAAGTGGTGATAATTTAACTCTGTACCTTTGACTCTTGAAGTTATTTCTTGTTTTTTAAATCAAAGCGTACTTCTATTGAGGCCGATTGTAAGTGTGCTTGATCCAGCCATAGAATGTAACAGAGTCTTACAGTATCATCTGACCTACAGACTAAATCCGGTAAGTACTAAAATAGATTACATATCATGCATGGATGCATGCTGAATACATAAAAACACATGCATTAGCAGGAGGGTGCTTGTAATGGTAGGTGATGCTTGATAAATACTTTCTGATTTCCTCCAAGTGCTGAGAAGTCTTTTCCCTACAAAAATCCATCTTTTTCCTGAGGTCATTCTTCAGCCATTGTCTTATAATTCCTATTCACCTATTTATACTTAAAACTGTAGTTTTACATTGGAGTACTCACCTATTGCTTTTATAGCTAAAGGAAAAGTTGATGTAGATAGAGCGGAAATTAGAGGGCTTATATGACATGTAATGTTCAGAAGTTTTTGTGTGCATGTGCATAGATGTGCCTGTATGTGATAGTTAAACAATATGAGAACACGCCCAACTGAGCTCACTCCTATATTTATTTTTGAAAATTCCCTAGTATATTGGTGCAAAGTAAAGCTGTCTATTGAAAGACTATTGCAGAGATTTAAATCAGGAAGTTTATAGTTCTGATTCAGCTTCCTTTGCAGTCAGTGCACCTTCCTAACAACTTTGGTGAATTCTATTTCAAATTCTCAAAAGGAAATAAGCTCAAGAGATTTAAATCAGATTCTAAATCTGATCTCTGCTATTCTGGTTTCAGTTTGAGTCTTTGTCTACCCTCTTGTACCAGCCAGCCTCAAGAGTCTTTTGTTGGTGCTCCTGTGAAGAAACGTGTGGCTGGTGGTGCCAAAATGAATTTCTTAGGGATATAGAGAGCCTGTGGTTACAGACTTCAGGAAACACATGTACTCCCTTCTTTCTAATTGCCTTCCCACTTTTTTTATTCCATCTATGCTTTGTATTCAAGAATTACTTTTATATCCTTTTATATAAATAAAATATATAATACAATTTATATATATAATTACTTTTATATACTTTTATATAAGGAAGGTATGTCTTACTATTTATTTATTTATTTATTTATTTATTTATCAGGTAAAACAACAGTTTCTAAAATAATAACCTAGACAGGTGTCATGGTTTTATGTTTTTTGGTTTTCAGTATTCCACATCATAACATCATGTAGTGCACTGGGAGTTAAAGTGTTAATGCTCCATTTCTGGGTGCCTCTTCCCCTTTACATCACAGAAGTCATGGGATCTGACCTTTCCGGGTGGAGTGGTCTCTTACTGCCTGGCAGTGGGTGCTGGAGGGTGCTTTCCTAGCTGTTCCAAGCTTTCCAGGTTTGACTTGGTCTCAATCAAACCTCTCCCTCTCCTATCTTATTTATTAGTCTCAGTTTCAATTAGATTCTATTATATTGTGTTATCTTGCATTCCAATATCATAGCAAAAAATGTTTTCCTCCATAGATTGTTGCCACTGTTTTGTTTTTTTTTTTTCATCCTTGAGCTCAGCTCCCATCTCCCTATCTCTTTTCCCTTTCCCTTCCCATTTTGTGGGGCCTCGGGGGTGGGGGGCAGCGGCCTACTGCCCCCCTGTCATGGGCATAGATCGATCTAGTTAACTCCGTGACAGCAGGTAACTCTTTAGTACAGGCAGTGCAAAGGGTAACAGAGACACCACAAATGAGCATGTAGCTGGCTGGGGCAGAGAAGGGAGAAGCAGCAGCTGCAGACGAGGGTAGCTCAGAGAAGACAGACCAGGGTCCACAGTCCCAGGTGTACTGTATGACTTGATGGCTTGCCATATACACCTCTGCCCTTCAGAGAAGACACTTCAAGTTATTAAAGCTTGCTTCTGAAGCTGTTCAAGGTCTTTCAGGCTGTCATATCCCTGCAGCTTCTAAAAATCAGCTTTGAAAAGCTGACAGAGGAAGTTGGAGCAGTGGTTAAAGATTTGTTTAAAAGACAGGAAAGCCAAAGAAGCTGCAGTGCTTAAACCACATGCTTCAGATGCTCTATTACCCATCTGAAGACGTCCAATATGAGCCAGACTCCCTACCTGAGGACACTGATTCTTGCTATGCCTTTGGAGAGTGAAGATTGTCCTGTCCTTTCCCTCTCCCAGGCTGCTTGTAATATCTGGACTGTGTTTGCAGATCTAGATCTCCTGCCTGTGGGTTCCTGTGTGGGGTTAAGCAAGTCAGTTACACCCAGCTTTGTGCTTGTGGCCTCCAATTGCATGCTCCTACCAATGGCATGTTCCCCATTTTATCCATGTGAAGTAAAAACTTTAGACCCTGTGGTCTGATTTGCAGAAGTCTGAGTCTCACTGCAATGACAGTCAATAGATTTGGCTTTATATAACTGCCATATAAATCCTGCACAATGATAAGCACTCTTAAAAGTGATGTTGGGGGGGATGGATGGAGGGATGTTGGGGGGGCAGGTACTTACTGTACTTACTGTAAAGACTCCATGCTTGAGTTTCTCCTCTGTAAAAGAGTCAATAACATTTTTTCATCACACACATATGTAAAAAAGAGGTTAAAACAGTACATACTCTTATGGAGTATAGTAAGATGCTAGATTCTTCTGCTTACTCTTCTATATCCATCTCAGTACACTGATTTGAAATGTTATGCTGCATTTTTGAAAGTGAGATCTGATTTATTCAAATTTCCTGGGGAGTGAAGTCAGTGTGAACTAAAGGACACATACTCTCATCCATCGCTTATAAGCACTAAGGTGGTGCTCTTAATGATACTGAGACAAACAACCCACCTTCCGTAACTGCACACTGTGCTGCAGAGATGTGTGTTTTGTTGAGATACTGTCTTGTTGATACAGCTGATGTGATCTGGTTCTTCTTGGAACCCAAGTTCCATTTCTGAATGTTTTTCTGCTTCTTCACATTTCTTGTGATGTTTTCCCACTCCAATTTTTATTTCCTTTTCAGAAATCTTCGGAGAGCATTTTGAAACTCTTCTCCACATATATTTCCTTCTCAGAAGCTCACTAACAAAATGAATACTGTAAGTACTTAAACGACAAATCTTATATAGGAGGGATTAACGCCTATGAGTTGACTCTTGATCTTTTCCTTTTTTTTTTTTTTTACAGACAGATTTCGGTACGACAGAATACTCTTTTGATACAGACTACGCTTCTCTACTTGCAGCACCTTGTTCCAAGTGGGAAGTTAGAAGCTTCACAAAAGCGTTTCTGCCAGTTGCATACTCAGTGATTTGTATCGTCGGCCTAGTTGGTAACATCTTTGTAGTGATGACCTTTGCATTATACGAACGAACCAAGTCCATGACGGATGTGTACCTCCTCAACATGGCCATAGCGGACATACTCTTTGTGCTGACTCTTCCGCTGTGGGCAGTGAATTATGCTGCTGACAAATGGATTTTTGGTAATTTCATTTGCAAAATGGCCAAAGGTATCTATGCAGTCAACTTCAGCTGTGGCATGCTGCTTTTGGCCTTTATCAGTGTGGACCGGTACATCGCAATTGTACAGGCAACAAAGTCATTTAAACTCAGGGCAAGAACGCTCGCATACAGCAAATTGATTTGTTTGGCTGTGTGGGCATCAGCTATCTTAATCTCCAGTTCCTCTTTTCTATACAGTGAAAGTTATAACATCTCCATTAATGAAACCAAAAAGATTTGCGATCACAGATTTGACAAAATGTCTGACAGCATTGTCCTGAAATCACTGCTGCTGTGTCTACAAGTGGGATTTGGATTTTTTATACCTTTCATATTCATGATTTTTTGCTATGCCTTCATTGTCAAGTCCTTACAACAAGCCCAGAATTCCAAAAGAAACAAAGCAATCAATGTGATTGTATTAATTGTAGCTGTTTTCCTAGTTTGCCAGGTGCCCTATAACACTGTTCTTCTTGTGGCAGTTGCAAATATGGGCAAGAAAGAGAAATCTTGTGACTTTGAAAAGGGAATGGCCTATGCAAAATATGTCACTGAGACCATAGCATTTTTACACTGTTGCTTGAACCCTGTACTCTATGCATTTATTGGAGTGAAGTTTAGAAGTTATTTTGTGAAGATCATGAAGGACCTTTGGTGCATGAGGTACAAAAAATACAATAAACGTAGCTCAAGGACAAATTCTGACATCTATCATTCACGACAGACAAGTGAAATTCTGACTGACAATGCATCTTCTTTTACTATATGATACAATTTTTACAACATTCTTTCTGAAGGACTTTGTTCACCAAGCAACCCAATACAGTCTCACTGTGTCTGTAGTATACAGTCTCTTGGGGCTTCTTTCTACCTCAAGGGGAGCAACCAGGACTTACAATTCCTTTCAGGAAAATAATAAAAGAATAACACCATCTGAAAACTGAAATCTTATTTACTTCTTTGAACATTCATCCTCTTCTAAAGTGCACTCTCAGGGTTATCAGAAAAGTGAAGTTTACAGAGTAACTCTCCTTGTTTCTAAGAAAAATAGTGTCCTGTCTGTCCTACATCTCTGAAATATCTCAAAAGCACAAAGGAAATGAATCAGGCTATGTCCAGGCTCATTCTACTAACATTTATGCTGTTGTTATGAAGTATTTATACCTGGAAGTCTTATTTAAGTGTAGGTCTCTACTGTATTTTTGTGGTAGACAGGTCACTCTATGGATAATACTAACATAAATGGATGACATTTTGAGCAAAACACGGCAAAGAAAGTTAACGAAGAAATGAAGAGACAGGCTCCAGGAATAGCTGGAATAGATGAGCTTAGATGTCAGATCTCATAAATCTTTGCCTGGTTCTACCCTCCACCTGCTCATCAAGAATTGCAGAAGCTTATACCAAGGCTGAGGCTGGTCAACGCTGACAAAGATATCAAAAAGAATGTTTAAAAAACAAAACAAAACAAAAAAAAAACCCAAAACAGAAGAAAACTGCAAAATAAAGAGCACTGGAGCAGACTCCCCAGAGCAGTGCTCGTGGTACCAAGCCTGCCAGAGTTCAAGAAGTGCTCAGACAATGGCCTCAGAAGTACGGTTTCATTTTTTTGGGAGAGTTTCGCACAGAGCCAGAAGTTGGACTCAATGATCCCTGTGGATCCCTTCCAATTTGGGATATTCTATGATTCTATAATTGATATATGTGCAGAGAGGTTTTTCTGACATCTAATTACTTATCTTCTGAACTGACAAAAGGTCTTTACTTGGGACATTCTTCTCTTTATTTGGCACTGGATTCCAGTTCTGTGCTCTTTCGAAGCTGATCACCTTGTGGACATTTCTTGGTGTGTTGCTGCATCTTTCTAGCTGAAATTCACACTCCACATTCTAGAAGCCAGCAAACTGAACAGAAATGCCTATAGTCAAGTTCCAACTCTTTTTGTTGTAACTGGATTGGTCACAGAACTCTTATTTCTTTGTATTTTGCTACCACTCACAGTTTCCATAGGAAGGGATTTACTAGCACCAAGTATATACATATGACTTAATTCAGCTGGAATTTTTGACTGAGTTAGTCAGCATTTTACTTACTCTGAATATAGGGACATTTCTAATAAATGCAGATAGTTTTAAGCAGTAGATCCTACTGGAAAGGACTTTCCAGTAGACCCTCAGTGAAATTTCTGTTCATTGAGAGAATGTCACCACCTTGTAACAGTATGTAGGTGGTCAGGTAGACAGGATAAGGAGTTGATGCATATCAAAGAGAGGCACGTAGGTAACAATGAGAGCCCCACTGCTTTGTGACTGAAGTGTGCTGAAGCTCCTACCAGTTTTCTTCAGTTCTTCTGCGATGAGGGCAAATTGATTTACTGCTATGCATAATATTCCATTTCTATGGCAGGAATAAATGAATGCAATATGCAGCTGGATGTTTGTCTTGGATTTTTTTATGCTCATGGCTGAGGAGACGGGATTTTGAATCGCTAACCACATCTTTCTGAGCAATGCGAAGGGATAAGACCTATAGGTCTGAAGCAAATAAATAAATAAATAAATAAATAAATAAATAAATAAATAATTGAGGAATGGTGTTGATATGATATGATTTGAAATGAGTATTGACTGTGCTGGTGTAATCCATCCTTGTTTACAGTGCACTGTGACATTCTTAAACGTCAGTGCCTGGTGTTATAAAGATGTGTCTACTTATCATCACTGAATAATAACTTAGGCAAGAATATGATTCAAAATTATGTAAATGCATATGTGTGCATTTGTTGTATATAGCTCTGGTGATTTTCTGTGTGATAATTCAACAAATAAAAAATGTAACAAAGATAAAAACATAACCCCTAAGATTCTAGCTACATGTATTACCTTGAAAATTCTTTTATTCAGTGCAAAATCTCTCATAGCTGAAGACTTAGCATCTCTCTTCCCTTCATGGTCCACCCTGTTCTATGTGGTGTCCCTCCCACAGAGCACTGCCCTTCCTGAACAGATCCTGCCTGGTCTTCTCACAGGCTGCAGCTCTCCAAGCACTGCTCCAACATAGCTGTGTATCATGGGGGTCACCCTTCAGGCACTGCTCCACACAGGTCCCCATAAGCAGCAGCACCCCTAGCCTTCCTGCCCCACCATGGGCTGCTCCCCACGGGCTGCAACTCTGGCCTGGGGTGCTCTTGCAGGGGCTCTCCATGGGCTGCAGCTAAGTGTTACTAAGGGAAGGAGAACATGGCGTGTGCATGAGATTAAAATGGTGTTTGAGTTACAGGTTGTGCTAATATTAAGACAGATAAAATCTCAATCACCATGAATGGTCCTCCTAGAGAAAAGGGGGTGAAAGGGGTGGGAAGAGCTCGCAAGAGGCTGCTGAGAAATAGAATTTCAGCTCCAACCAGTACAGTGCTGGCTTCATGTCCTTACAGATTTGACTTGAACTTTGTAGGCAGTTACAGAATGGAAGTCTGGATTGTAAAGCATTTAATTTACACATATTACTTTTTAAAATTCGTTTTGTGAAATATACGCTCAGATAGAAGAGTGAGACCAGTTCAGAGTGAAACAACTGGAAGGGCAGATCCCATTTACTAGATGTTGGGCAGCAGGAGGCTGCTGGTCAGCAGATGTCACTTTCGGTCCTCTGCCCCCAGATGTTTGTTCAGTGTCTTTTTCCATCAACAGAACTGACTGGTGAGCTCAGGCCAGTGCTGGGAATTTGCAAAGGGCACAGAGTTGTAGGAAGTGGGATGGCATTTTCACTACTCGCATAAAAAACTTTTCTGAACTTGCTGCAGGTGCTTCTTGTTATTAAAATAGCTTTGGGGTAAAAGTGCAGTACACTGTACTTACATGGTGGAACTTTATTTTGTTTTACATATATCCCATCAGTTATCTTTGAAAAAGAGTCTTAGTTTTCTATGATGTTTAAGGACAGAAGGATACATACTGAGCTGTGTCGTCACATACATACAGAAGATGCAGCTGAAAAACTTCAACGAGACAATTCATGTCCTCCCCCCAAGCTGTAGGCTGGGGCTGGGCTGTGGTATTGATTTCTCATACCCCTCTTGAGTGGATTTCTTTCTGCTTTTGCTTGCTACATGGAAGATTTGCTTGACATTTCCTTTCAAGGAGTTCAGAAGGAGGCAGGTCCTCTTTGCCCAGCATGAAATAAAGGTGTAATATCTCAGTATAGACTGATATATATACGAGTATACTAATTTATACTACTTTAATATACTAATATAGTATATTAAAGGTAAAGCTATTTTATGGCACATATCTTAAAATGGAACTAATTTGTTAATCAGCTTTCCATAAAAGTGTCAGTTTTCATGATCTTTAAACTTCATGCGCCCTCTTTTCTGTTTATAAATTCATTTTCTTAGAAGAGCGATCACCATAAGCTAATGGACCTGCAAAAGTCATACCAGACAAAGGACATGAAAACCATTTGGGCCTTGCGTGTAGGAAAGACAGACAGAGGAAAGAAAATGCCAATTACATGCAAAGAGAGCTTAGAATTCCTGATGAGTAGAAAAATGGGGAAAAATGGGACAAAATGGTCTAGAACTTTTTTTTTTTTTTTTTTTGATGGAATGTTATTGGTAATGATTAAGTACATAATGGATATAAGTAATTTTATTATTTAGACAAGACTTTACTTTTAATTCCGGGTGGGGAATTTTGTTGACTAGAATTGGGAACATTTGAAGGGTTACTGAGCTTGCTGACAAAAATAGCATGAAGACAGAAGTTTGAGAATTGACAGCTTTGAGGATTTGGACAAAATTTGAAAAATATTTTTTGATTCAGTGAAAATGATAAAGTTTTCAAAACAGTGTATCTCATGAAGCATCTCAAATCTCTTTATCTATCTGGTTAGTTTTCAAATACTGTAATAAAAAAGAAGGAGGAAATGATTTCACAAAGAAACCACTGAAAGAATCTCATAATCTCTTTTTTCAAACTGCTGCTGAGTAACCAGGGTATCCTCACCACTACGAGGTGAGTTAGGAGCTCATATCCTCACCACTACGCCTATGAGTTAGGAGCTCATATCCTCATGAAGAGACCCCATGTAAAGTACAGATCCCCTTCCTTGTCCTACTCTCAACCCTCTCCTTCCTCTCAATAAACAAACAAACAAACAAACAAATAAAATCTATATAGAGGATGCTTCACCCTTAAAGGACACTGCACAAATATCTCTAATTCTCCTCTTGAGCGTACAGTTGCACGTCCTTCAGGACAAAGGGGAATTAAATAACATCACCTTTTGTGGGTGAATGACATGACCTGGTGGTGAAGATGTGATCACTAGGCAAGGAGTTCTCAAAATGCTTTAAACATAGGTAAGTTCCTGTTCTCGCTAGTTCCTTAAAACAAATTCTCCATTTTTGGTTGAATGTGCTCCATTATCTAATCTGAGTTGAAAAGTGCATAGGTTTTCATTCAGTCAAGAAAACAGGACCTATTCATTTAAAAGTGATTTCTGTAGTGAAAGTTCTTATTGATCCAGTCACAACCCTTTCCCGATCAAACTGATAGACTCTCTATTTGTACAGTTTTGCAGCTGACAATCATGGTTGGTTTTCTTTGGATTGATTGCTTGATCCTGATGAACCTTTCATATTTTTAATGAAATTATCACCTTCTACTAATTTTTCTTTGCCTTCCTATTAGAAATATGAAGTGAATTATTGCATTATCATTTGATTTATAAATAAAAGCAAGCTAAACCAGTTGAACTAATACCTTTCTATCAAAACTTTTAAAGCGCTTATTCAGTCGGTATAGCTTTGTCAATCTTAAACATTCATTATATACAGTATAGTTAATACAAAGTAATGTAATTCATATCCACTTAGTCTAGATTAACATATTCTAGCAGTGTTTCACTCACCTGTATGATCTAGGCTTTCAGGAGAAGTTAACAGTGACTTAGCTGAGGGGCACCAGTGACCCTCCCAGAGGGAAGCAGTCTTTAAAACCCTTCTAGATATCAAACTATGTCCAAAAATAATCCCAGAAAATCGTAAAAGGAAGAGAGGAATGTAATAAACTGGAATAAATCCTGAAATTTTTCATCAGTTCTGCAGGTCATTTTTCTAATACTAAAGGTGTACAATGGTCTGGTCTGCATCACTACAAGTATTAGGAACAAAAATTGTTTTGGAATCTGCTTTTTGGGTGTATTTCTGTTCATTTAAATGAGGGTTCATGTTACCTTTCAGAAATTAGCAAGCTAGGGTAACAATGGTGTTTTCCAAACCCAAAACTATTTCTAGTATAGCTCTTACAATAGGGTTCTTTTTCCTTGAAGGGTAAAGTCCACCTATTAGTTTGCTTCACTGCAAACTGATCTGCTGGTTTTTGTGCTGTTATGCACTCAGCTATGTGGTAGCCAGCAAGAGAAGTGTAGAGGCATTCTGATGGCAAAGAGAAAGGTTAATTTCCCTCTATCCTTAGTCAAAATGTTTTCCTTTGGAGTCATCTGCCATATAACACAGCACTGTCGGTGTTTCTTATTCTAAGTAGTCAACAGACTTCAAGGTTTGTGTGAAGTGCTGTAGTCTGCTCCCCCTGAAGATTAGATTTTTATTCCAGAAAACTTGCACTGTATTTTACTTGCAAAGCAGAATAATGCCAGACTGAACTGTCAGAAGAACAAATTACAATATAAAATTTCCTAGTTAAGGAGATTTTATGAATGCTAAGACCTGAAGGTTTTGTCAGTGGCTTTTGAAGAACAAGTTTAATATGAATTGCCTAGAATTATTTCAAATAAGGAATCCCTAGCTGCACACACAAACAAATCTTTGAGAAATATCACTGTATTATGTGTTACAAAGGGATATACTTAAGAGCTTCACAATAAAAATGGTGCATAACTTAGAAAATCCTGTGGATAACCCAACACAGGTCATAGCACACGTTTACTCTGCTTTGAGGAGAGGGCTGTACTAGATGATGTTCAGAGGTGTCAACACACTTAACCATCTACTTGGGACTCTACTGACAAGACTGAAATGAGCAATTTGTTCAGCTGTGTTCTGTTTGTAAAATTGTTTAATATGGGGAACACCAGCCATCTCTGCATTAATTGGGCAGATTCTTGTGAAGATTTATTTTGTTTTTTTTTTTGATGAGTAGTGTTTATATTTTCAGTTCACAAATTTGATTT
Organism: Perdix hodgsoniae; assembly: GCA_035772895.1. Taxonomy (NCBI): domain Eukaryota; kingdom Metazoa; phylum Chordata; class Aves; order Galliformes; family Phasianidae; genus Perdix; species Perdix hodgsoniae. The sequence continues at coordinate 2,268,155 of JAPSGF010000056.1, read as the reverse complement.
AATGGTACGGTATAGTCCCACAGAAAGGAAAGTAATGATGTGTAGTGCCACATGTTCCACATTTTTCTTTTCTGAAATCTCTCTCTTGCTTCCCAGTTGATAATGCAAGAATAGAAGAGTAGAAAATAGTAGAAAAGAGTAGAAAAGAGTGGAAGAATATTGGAGGACAGTTTTATTCTCTGCATTTCAGAGTCTGGCACTCAGGGCAACTTGTACTACTCATTAAGTGTGAAAATACTCTAGAGATTTAAGAGATTTAAGATTCTGCTTGAATTTGACCAGAATAGACAGAATGAAATTACTGTCAGACAGTGTAAACAGGTCTGTTTGCTGCTCTGCTATGCACTGTATGATCTTGGATAAGGTAATGTTTATTTGGTGAAGAATGCTGTGAATTAAGGTAGTTCAGTGGTGTTTTTTTTAATGTATTTCAGTTTTAGAAAAAATATATAGTTTTGTGTCAAAATTACTCCCAAATACTGCTTCATTGTAGAATTGTTCACAGCAGTTTTATGTAATTTTTATTCATCTATTAAAGAAAAAGGGAGAAAAGAGGAAAACTAGGGCAAACAAACAACTAAATATGTACTGACACACAAAATCCAAGTTACACTCTTATACTTTGGTAAAGATGCTTGAAGCAAAATCCAAAGCCAACAGCTCCTTAAAGAATCCTGCGTGAATGCTATGGTTGCCTCTATCTTTGATCACCTCAGAAAAATAAGTACTTGTTGTTAAGACAAAGCACACAAACAAAAAAACAAACAAACAAAAAACCAGGTAATTAGGAAATCTTCAATTTAGTTTCTCTGCTGACTTCTACCCCACAAAAGAATATTTGGAAATGCAGTTATCAGAAATGAATGTTCCTTCAAGTCTTACATCTGCAGCTTCCTACAGCTAATATACTCAGGACACAGAAAGACTATTGGATACCCTAAAAAGCCTGATAAAGTCCTGAATATCTCCAGCAGATAACTAGAGCATAAAGGAATCTCGTTAGACATGGACTAGTTCATATCCTTGCTGCCTCAGGATAGGAACCAAAGTATTCAAGTGGACTGACAGGAGAAACAAAAACTACACATGGCAGTGCAGGATATGAGATCTGACAGCTACAAACACACTGGATATTGTTGTTAGCATATGTTCATTCACAATTATTATTTTTTTCCACAGGCCTTAATATTCCACAGAACCGAGCACTGGACAAACTTTATGGGAAAAATACTAAAAGGATCATGACCCACATCAACTGAACCAAACTCATATTCATGGAATTCTCTTTACAGAGACTTTTATGCTCCCAGTTTCCCAGGTAGTGGCTGCCAGTGTGAGATGCACTGTGTCTGGGGAGGGGAGTGTATGCACAAGAATTCTGAACTACAGGAACTTGCAGTGGGATTTAAAAAAATCCTTAATTAATGAATGGCTAAAGGCCCAGCTTTCAAAATAAAACTTGTGGCTTTCAAAGGAAGCATTGTTTATCGGTAACTGGAAAGTCTGTTTTGCTGGTATAAGCTGCATCCACGTTATTGCTCTCATATCTGTTACAGCCTCTGTAGCTCTACTGGCAAAGTGTCCCAGCTGTGGATTTGGCTCAAGATGCAGTGATGATTCCAGCTGAAGAAGATATCATGTCGTGAGCCAATTAAGACAACTATGTAATATCACCTAGTTCAGAAATAAAGCAATGCTCCATTTAAAAAACTGTCTGCAAATCACTGTTACTATCTTTTTGACTCAAATTTGGAGTCCTGAGTTTATCTTCATCAGCGTTCAGTAGACTGTAAAATATAGCAAAATGCAACTGTTCATAGATTATTCAATGAAGTCGAAATGTCACATTTAATATCATGGCCTGTTGTGAGAAACTGATACTATCTTGAGAATCTCTTACAATTACTTTAGGAACCATGTGCTTATTTCAAGTGTAAAAGTGTTTTCATTGTTACGTTTTAAAAAATCATTGGCTGCTTAGAATTGCTTGGGGATTTTTCTCACTCAGAATAGTGCAAGGTTTCCCTCCAGTGGCTGAAAACCATGCAAATTATGTGAAAGCATGATGCAGTATCTAGTTTCTAGTTTTTATAATTTTGCATTGCAAGAGATGCCCAGAAGTATCAGATCTTATATGTAGATGTTCTTGCTTTTTAGATTTAACATGTTGCTCAACTAAATGAACAGAGAAATATGCTCAGAGCACAGTGCTGACACACATTTACACAGTTTACTTTTTTTCCCCAAAGTCATGCACTTTTTCATTGTTGTGGGCTTGTGTTGTCTTAATGTAATGGAGAATATGGACCCATTTATGTCAGTGCACATACCAGTTAGCTGAAATTTCTTTCTCGAGGGTTATTCTCCAGTTAACAAAAATCTTTTGTTATTTCAGATTTTTTTTTTTTTTTTACTCTGCAGACTGCTTTTCTTATGAGGCACAACAGCAGATAATAGAAGGGGCAAAGAATCACAGAATCACCAAGGTTGGAAAAGACCTTCGAGATCATCCAGTCCAACCATCCACCTGTCACCAATAGTTCTCACTAAATCCTGTCCCTCAACACAAATCCAAACGTTCCTTAACACCACCAGGGTCGGTGACTCCATCACCTCCCTGGCCAGCCCATTCCAGTGCTTGACCACTCCTTCAGAAAAGTAGTATTTAGCTCATGTACCCATTTCAGAATTTCAAGTTTGTTTGCTGGGAGCAATTTGGTGACTAAAATCAGCAATGGGCAGCTTACAGTGGCTTAAATCTTGGCTTCCATAAGGAGGTCTGCATGGAGGCCTGTCTACAGTCTTTTTCGCATTCAACATTATCTACCGACAAGAGATTCTGCAGCCACCTTCCTCGCTTCATAAAATTCTTTGTCCCCTCCCCAAACATTCCCATTGTTTGTCATCAGGCAGAGGAGAAGAACAGGGTTGGGATGTCCATACTGCTGTAGCCTGCATGAGTGCTATGTGTTATCAGCCAATGTGGCTGACCACGTGCGTGTCCTGTATGTATGTATGTGTGGTGAATACATGCTCAGCCTTGCTACTGCCTAGGCACAAAGCTACGGCAGCCTTGCTCATATCCAGATTCAGCATATCCTGATGCCTTCACCTTGAATACTTGATTTGTTGTCTTGATCTAATTGTAAAAAGAAGGGATAATATTATTTGAATGAATATGGCCATCTGGATCCACCCTTCTTGAAAAAAGATCCAAAGATGCTAAAGGAATATATGGGCTGCCCAAAGTGTAGACCTGGGGCTGGGGCAGGGAAAAAGCCAAGGCCCTGAGCACCCCTTGGTGTCAAGCTGCCTGTTCAGCTGGACAGACACCAAGAGACTGGTGCCAAACTCAATGCCTTCTCCTGCTACTTCTCTCTCTCTCTTTTTTTTTTTTTTTTTTTTCTCTTTTTTTTTTTTTTTTTTTCCCCCCCCCCCCCCTAACTTCATCCTTGTTTTCCCTTCCACCTGAGTTACTGCTTCATTTGAGAGCCTGCATATGAGATGTCTCTGTTTCTGCCCCCATATTCTGGTAAACAACAGGGAAAAGAGGAAAAAGGAGTCTTGATATGAAAACTAAACATTGACAAGAATCTATCTGGAGACTCCAGTATTATTGACAGCTCTATTCCCCCGACCCCCAAACTCCTAGGTAGCTATTTTTAGAAATTATTCAATGTTTTGTAAAAGAAAAAATATTTTGCGTTAATGTGTATTTTTCAGATCAAACATTTCCCAAAGTGTGCAGAAGTTAACAGGAATTAATGGTGCTGCTTAAAAGAAAACTATCACCACAGGTTTATGTCTCACTGTCCTGTTCATCCATATGCATCATGTCTATGGCTCTTGCTCCGCTCTTGGTACCAGAGTTAAAAAGAGAAAGAAACGGAAGGAAGGAAGGAAGGAAGGAAGGAAGGAAGGAAGGAAGGAAGGA
>JAPSGF010000056.1:2185568-2264211 GCA_035772895.1 Perdix hodgsoniae | reverse complement strand
GAAGGAAGGAAGGAAGGAAGGAAGGAAGGAAGGAAGGAAGGAAGGAAATTTCAAATCATAACTTCTAAGAACAGGGCTTCCCCCAGGGTACACCTGACAGCTCTCAAGGCTATCGGTCAAGTTAAGTGGCTTCATTTGAGGTCTTCAGGCCTGAGTGCTTGTGGTTCACTTCTGATTTCTACATTCGGGCTCCTCAGTAAAACTGTCAGGGCTTTCAGTTAGATTTCAGTCTTCTTGCAGATAAAAATAGAGATTCTGCACAAACAACCAGCCATTCATCAGCCTGTGGTGCTCTTCCCTGGTGCTCCCCTCCTGGCTGCCAAGGCGCTCTGTGCCAACATCACGGGGAGCAGCTGTTGACTGACTGCTTTGGCCACATTTACTGAAGATCGACTTTGCTGCCTGGAGAAGAGGGAGGCTCCCAGTGGCTTTGTTTGAGTCATGCCTCCAGAAGACCCCTAGCGACCAGGGCTGTAAACAAGTTGCTGTTTGCTCACTAGCAATCCCCAGGAAGTAGAAACCAAACACCAAAAAGGATCACAGTAGAGCAAGTTTTAGTGCTCTGTTTCTTATCTAAAGTCAGCTGCAAGCTGACTAGGCCATGTTAACTTTTATAAACAAATTTCTTACTTGTTAAACCTCGTGCATCAAGGATATACCCGCCCCCCCTCTCACCTCTTGTGATTACAATATAATGATGAACAGTTACCAGAATTTCTTGGGATAAAACCTGATATTGTGAAGTTAGTCAGTCAGTGACTTCTCAATCAGTGCCCAGGTTTGCAAATCTTTTCATTGCTAACAGCATCAGAGGGGCTTCCTCAACTCTTCACAATTCTTTAACAGCACTCCAGTAGTTGTGGTGCTAGAAATGAGGTATGAGGTTGGAGAGACAAGACCCATGTCTTGTGTTCAGGGTCTGTCTTTCATAATTGTCAGCTTGCATTTGATCATTTATATTTTGGAGAAAGTATGACCAGTACATGAAACTTCCACACCCTTAGTGCAATATGTGATGTCAGTAAGTCAGGGCACTAATGGCCTTAGTATCACCCCTCACTGATGTGAGTATTCTTCTAGCAGCTTGCAGCTGCTTAACTGCTCAGCATTTGAACTCTGTATCCGAGTAGCTTCAGTAACTACACCTGTTTCCTTTTCTCTCTCTTTTTTTTTTCTTCTTCTTCTTTGTTCTCACTCCTCTTGTAGATTCATTCTGTTCAGTTCTCAGTTTAGTGCTCAGGCAGCCTGAACTCAGTTTTACATTTGTAGATTCCTAAAATGTTTCCAGTGGAACTGTTGATTACTCTAAAGGGAGTTTAAGCCTGCAAACATCACGTTTCCTAGCTACACAAGCTTGGTAGGCTGTGTATACATGATACGTAAACCACTTACATTAAAGTAGGATGAAGGCATTAAATCATTTTCTTGAGAATGAAGCCCTTGAAGAGTCCACATTTCTTACAGAGTGCAAGTAAATGATCTTGAATACTCCCATAGCAGACAAGACAGGGGAGCTTACTAGCTTCAGCTGCTGAAGACACACCTACCCCAATCTTATAAGGTAAGTAGCAAGTCTTTATCCCTTGTTCTACAGCTCTCACTCACACCAGCCTTATGGAAAATGGATATAAGCTGTAGTAGCTTTTTGAGATTAATATTCTTATAAGTAACTTAAACATTAGATAACATTCTAATGAGGCTTCCTTCTTCCCCTTCCCTCCCCCCACCCCCCTAATGTTATTTGTGTTCTCTTGTTTTCCCTTGTTATCCCCGGTCCCTTTTTTTTTTTTCCCCTGTTGCCTTAGACATTGAACTACTTTCTTTAAACTTAAAGGTTGTAGATTTAGCTGAAAGACAAGGTCGAGAAACTTGGCAAATTCTTTTGATGTTTTTGTTCTTACTGTAATCAGAATCTTACATCTTAATCTTGCATCTTTTTTTTTTTTTTTTTTTGGTTGTGTTATTTTTTTTTTTCCCTGAGACCTTAGAATTAAATAGTGGGACGGCAATAGCACTACTAATCCATTTTAGCTGATGGAAATATTGTGATTTTATAGTTTTCATACTGCATGTATCCTAGCTGTGTTTTATGTGTGTATATATATATGAGAGCTGTTTCTTAAGTTAGGAGATACTCTACATTCAGCCTGGTCTAAAAAACCAGTTTCTTGGATACAAGAAAGTAAATTAAAAAAACATCTGACTATGGGATTCACCATGTCATTATAACACGTTTGTTTATGATGGCTTTTGCTGCATATCCCTAAAATGGATTTCAGAAAGCAGGGCTTTTAAGGAAACAGACCATATGTTACAGCAGACTGTAAATGATCTAACAAGCATGGTATCATCTTCCAACAAAATAATTCAACAAAATAATTCTTTATCCTCAGTTTTAGCTGACAACACAGGTGACTCCTCCAGTAAGCAGCATCCACTTCTTATGGTACTATGATGATCAACAACAATGACTCAGTAGATGACTTCGGCCATGACCAAGATTTTCTGCATGCAAGGCAATTATGTTATCTGGACAACTCTGATTTGCTTCCTCAGAAGTTGGCTTGCAGTGTAACCAAGACTGAAATTAATGATGCAAGTGGCAGCCTAGAAATGTTGATTCCTCCTCTGCTCCCTGCCTCAGAGTCTGGAATGAACCAGGGTGCTCCCACAGACAAAAACATGGAACAGGTAAGTTTGCTTTAAGTAAACACTGAATTTATAATTGCATATTTCTGATGTTTGCTGACACTCTTCAGGAAGAAAGGGCTGCTAACACCTCTCTCTGTCTGTAGGCAGGAGGCTGTACTGGCTGGTGTTGGGAAGTGAATCATAACTCTGTGTCTGATCGTGTTGCTTTAATGGATCCGTACAATAATGTGCATTTCCTATGAGACACTTTTCCCATTGTGCCCCTTGTTGGATAGTTACTATTGTCTTTCAATGTAGAAAAAAAAGTTTGGATATTCTGGCCTCCCATGTAATGATTGTGAGGTGTACTGATATTTTTATTTCTCTTTTTGTAAGTCCTCTTCTTATCCTCCATCTATTTTTTTTAATCTTTTTTTCTTTTTCTGGCTCTTTTTCTTAACTCTTACACTGATTGACAAGAGTAACCAAATTATAACTGTTCCAATGAGCATTCCATGTGTTTCTTAGGAGATGATAAACAGTACAGTGCCTTAGCTGCATACCGTAAAGGAACTCTTCTGTTTCCAATCATTTACCTACTGAAGCTTTATCATAATTTTAACTTTTTATTTTTCTTTTTAATGAGATCAAAATCAGAACTACTTGTGCTAACCAGGCTGCGTCATATATCTTGCTGCGAATGTAATTCATCTCAGGGTTTCTTCTTACTGTTGGCATCACAGATGTACAAAAGACAAGAGCTGGGAAAACTTTTTTATTCTTCAGTTATAATCCAGGAGATCTGCAGTTGGGCTGTGTTGAGGCAATAGCTGCCTTCTTCTAATCTTACCTCCCTGTCTGTGGTGCTGAGGCTGCATTGGCATCCAGTTCCCTATTTCTCTTATGCAGAAGATGCTTATAAAACTAGTCAGGAGTCCTTGTTATCTTCTCTCTAGACTAGGTCTCGGTCTAATGAATGTTTTTGGTACTCTATAGGGACAGGAAGTTTGATAGTCCTTGGTTGCTGTTAAAAAGAAAAAAAAAAAGGCTGTAGCTGAAGATAACTTCTTGTAAGTCAAGGAGCTTGCTAGTTGCTTTTTTTTCTTTTTTTCCAGGATAACATTAAATTTAATGAATAGTTGGGCATTCTTTGTTCTCTGGTAGCCTCTGGCATTTGACTATGTGAAGTATTGAAATAGTTCTTAAAGACTCTGGAAAAATAAAAAGTGAATTTGTGACTTTGTTATATTGTGCTTATCAAGAGATACCAGATGGAACAGTTAGAGTTTAAATTGTTCCTTCAGGCAAAGTCTTGGGAAACTCTAGACACAGCAACAAGATTAGTGTAACTTTACATTGTAAGTTTCAGTTCTATATAAGAGTGGGCACTTCATAATAATAATAATAATAAAAATAATAATAATAATAATAATAAACGTAGGAAAAAAAAGGCCCATATCCAGCATATGTTGGTGTCTAAGCAAAAGCAACAATCAACATGTAAGATCAATGTAGACAAAGTTTCTGTTTTATCTTCACGCAATCTGAGCGTTGCAATTTCTGCTGACAATTCCCAAATTCTGGAGGGAATTTTCTGTGTTCAGTGCCTCTGAAAATCAGGCCTGAGTGACCAAATTAGCATTCCACAAACCTCTCAATTAACTGAATTGTTTATGATGTTCATTTTTAACAGGCATACTGGAAAACTTGAAAGCAAATTCAACATTTGATTTGAGTTTCATATATGTTTTGGAATTTTCTTTGATTTATGGGTTACTTTCATTTTCATTGTAAACTTGAGAAAAATTCCTAACGTTTTATTAGCATAGCTTTTTATCATTTCTATGTACACTTCATAACATTTTATGTTGCCATAATCTTTTATTATTTCTATGTCTGTTCAACCATCTGTATTTGTGAAAGAAAAGAGAACAAATGTTGGTCTTAAACTTGATCTAAATTTCACATTTCCTATAATTAAAAAATGCCATTAGATAGCAAGGGATAGAAAATAGAAACAGGAGAGGATGCTGTTGAAGTTTTTCTTCCTCTGTGTGGTAAGTCAATTTGACTAAGAGAATTTTGAAGCTTATTTTCATCAACAGTTCTGGTAGTATCCTTTATCAAATAGTTCAACAAGCCACTACATATTGGACCTGGGCATGTTTTAAAATTTTATAGTGGAAATTGGACCTGACAGATAACAACTGCCTTGATGCTATTCAGCTTATTAGCGTGAGACATGATGCTTCCCTCTCATTTATGCTTTAGCTTCCAAGTGAAGGAAATCCTGGCACATAGACTAGAATAAAATGCTGGCTGATGTGAGTCTGAACAGCAAAACCTGCTGCCTGCACTGTATCAGTATCTACTCTGAGTTGTGAGAAGGCAAAGGCTTTTAAATGCAAATGTCAACATTAAGTATAATACACTATTTAAGAAATTCCTAAACCCAAAGGCCACTGATTCTTTCTGATTGAAAAGCATTCCAAAATGTAGTTTTATACTGTCTCTTCATGATATTTTCAGACTGCAGGGCAGCAGGATGGAGCACTGAGGCTGCAGATGGAGCAGCTGCAGAGGCTGGTGGCTGAACAGCAGAAAATCATTGCACTTTACAACCCAGGTATTTGGGGAACTCCTGATTCTGCAGCAAGCTTCCCTGCCTATATTTGTACTCCAGCACTGGAATGCAGCAGTTCTTCAAAGAAAAAAAAAGGTCTTGTGGTTATTTTCAGTAGCTTGGGGCTCTTCCTCTGGCAGTCAGGCTAAAATATTTCTTTCTCCACATCAACTTACGCACAAACTGTAAACACCAGAAAATGTTTCTTTTAATTTTTTACTTTTCATTACCAGGAAGTATATGAGGAGGAGTCTTATATGTTCAGTAGCAGATCTCCCATATAGATTTCTTTAGAAGTACAGACTTTGGACTTCTGGTCTGTGCCAGGAGCTCCCCTGCCTTGTCTGCAGGGCCTTTCCTCTCCCATCCCTCACTCCTCTCTACCAGCTGCTGTTGCACATTGGTTTTTCCCTTTCATAAATCTACTCTTCCAGAGGTCACCCAGCATTACTCATGGCTCAGCTCTGGCAGTGGTGGGTCCCTTTGGAGCAGCTGGAGCTGCTCTGATCTGACACAGTGTAATGCTGGGCTCAAAACCTTGCCATGTAAGACTGATACAGGATTCTTTTCTGGAAACTTTGAAGCTGTGTCTCTGGTTCCTTTGCAGAACTACTTATATGTTTTGCACTTCTAATAAAACAGCAAGTGCTGTTTCAGAGATGCTCTGTGATACTTAAATCATGCCTGCTAATGTGTTTAAGAAGACATAGGAGAAATGTGTTTTACTTGCTTAGGAGTACTTTGTAAATTCTCTCTAATTCAGCATACTTCAGGTAATTTGGGGTATGTCTGATGTACAGCAAGCACATTTTACAATTAAAGAATATAACAAGAGCACAGTTTCATTATTTCACTCTGACAATACAAGACACCAGGGAGCATTAAAGCAGCAGTGTTGTAGTGCAATACCAGCTTAGCAGAGACTTCCAGTTCAGTGCAAAGCAGCTGTCATGAACTTTTCTAATTTTCCTTCTCTGGTCGTTATTTTTAGGCTTTTCTGTTTCTCCTGTGATACCTTCCCATCTAGCAGCCGCGATGTCAACCCTTCCATGCTTTCCCGCTACTTTATCTTCTGTCCAGTTGCCACCCGAAAATTCTTCACAAGTTGAGAGCCCGGGATGCTTAGAGACCTCTTCCTCAGCAATGCCATCTGCCCTGCAGAGCAGCTCCCTGCCACTGGTGCCAAACGAGAGCGATTCAGAAATCTCAGGAGAGCACCTGCAGCTGTCAGATTCAGGTAGATGAAAAGCACTTGGAACTCAAATATAAGCATGCTGTGCGAATCTTCTGAATTTCTGCCCTTGCTGGTGAAAACTTTATTGCAGGGCAGAGGAAGGCCTGGCTTTTATGGTAGTTTGTTACAAAAGCTATTAAAGTGTTTTAAAATTTATTTTGGAAAATTTCTGAATCTCAGTGATCCTACTGATACAAACAGAAATTGGGCCTTGTGGATATATATGGTCACTAAATTGGAAATGGTAAGGTAGAATGAGGTATGGAGAGGTAGAATGTAAGGTATGCTTAAGGGAAGATGATTAAAACATAGGATATGGATATAGCATACAAAGGTGAGAGAAGTGTGTGAGAAACTAAGGCTTGAATGTGTGGGAGCCCCAGTACATCAGTTTGACACCTGACTGGAAGCTTGTCAGTGCACTTGGCTTTGAAATGTCCTCCAGCTGATTGTGTGCTTGAGGATGGGGCTGAACAGAGCGGTGCTGACTGGGCTTTTAATAAGGGTGGGTTTTTAATTCTGGAAATATGAATAGGAGTGCACCAGCAGCACGTCTAATGTCTCCAATTTTTATTTAAAGGGATAAGCACAGAGCCATTGCTTCAGAGTACCGAGAGCCCCACAAAAATGCTTTCCAGACAAGATGCTCAGGAAGAAACCAGAACAAAAAACAAAGGTGAATTATACAGCTGCCTGAATGTTTTTGTTCTTGTCTTGTACTGGGAAGAACTAGGGGGAAATTGTAGTGCTGAGACACTTATTTTGCTATACCATTCTCATTGCCACTTTTCTTGTAGATAAATAGATAGACCATCTAAAAGACTGGATAAAGCAGAGCCTCACAGATGAGACTGTAAGGAGGAAGTGTGGGTTCTGCATTCCTTGCTTGAACCCTCCTGCTGTGCTGTGCAACCTCCAGTTCTTCTACTACATACTAGACCTGCAGAATCATAGAATCATAGAATTGCTCAGGCTGGAAAAGACCTTAAAGATCATTGAGTTCAACTACAACCTAACTGTACTACCCTAACTCTAACAAGCCTCTGCTAAATCACATCCCTGAGCTCCACATCCAGTTTTTAAACACGCTCAGGGATGGTGACTTAACCACCTCCCTGCGGAGCCTATTCCAGTGCCTAACAGCCCTTTCTGTAAAGAAGTGTTTCCTGACATCCAACCTAAACCTCCCTTGGCACAACATAAGGCCATGTCCCCTTGTTCTGTCACCTGTTACCACTGAGAAGAGGCCAGCCCTGCTTTCACTGTAATCACCTTTCAGATATTGGAAGAGAGCAATAAGGTCTTCTCTCAGCCTCCTTTTCCCCAAACTAAACAGCCTTAGTTCCTTCAGTTGCTAGGATCATCTAGTCCAAATATCAACCCATCACCTCCATGCTCACCAACCACATCCCTCAGTGTCACATCTGCCTTTTTCTAGAAAACCTTCAGGGATGGTGACTCCACTACCACCTTGGGCAGTCTGTGCCAGTGCAATTCTAGTCTATGGTATGTGACTGAGTTGCAGAAATAACACTTCTTTATTTGTCATCAGACTGAAGATTTTTGGTATGTGGCTGAAAAAGCTGAGGGAAGAACATAAAAACTTCTATATCAGCAATGTCAGTGCTCTACAGGAAATCACTTCCACTAAGTCACTGAAAAGAATGGGTTTAGGCATCACCCCCTATGCTTCCTGAACTAGTTTGAGTCATGATACCTGATAGGGCATTACAAGGTTTTGTGTTGCAAGGCAGTGCGTTGCCAAGGCCTTCAGGAACACTAGGTGTGTCAGTGTCAGAAAGCAAGCTGTGTGGTTTATGGCAACAGCAGTGGTGTTTTGTGTTAATATGTCAATAAAGGCATTTTCCTGAAATTGACAGACCAACTTGAGCTATAGACCAAGTCTTGATTAGATGACATTTAGATAAATGATTAAATGCAGTAGAAGCCTTCTTGTTGTAAGGAACGTAGCCTGTAAGCCTAAAAGGGAAGATGGACAAATTTGCACGCTTCTGTGAAATAGAATGGAAAATGCCCAGTTAGAAGGTCTCTTGCCTATGAATGTTGCTATTTAAAATGTTTAAAGAACTGATTTGTGAGTCAGCATGGTTTATAGATACAGAATTTCAGTGCTGCCCAGTGATGAGTCTCCAGTGTAATATTCTGCAGTGATCATATTAACCATGCATTACAAGTTTCTTGAGCCAAGGAGTACAAATCACCATTTCTTGTTTCATTATTCCCAGATGTTAGATTTGAGGATTAGTAGGTGTGGGTTGTTGTTTGTTGTTTTTTTTTTTTTACAAATTTAATTTAAAAATATTCTATGAAGTATTTTCAAAAGTCAAAACTTGCATAAATTGTTTTCATTGACATTTTTCCTGCTGCTTAGATAACAGTCAATTAAAAGAAAGGACTTTCCCTGAAACTTTTTCTACAGTTGAAGAACAAACAGAACAAATGAAAGAGATTCTTCCATCTCCCTTCAGCACAAAGGTAAAGACTGGAAACCTAGGAAACAGGTAAGAAATGAGTTTAATCAGTTAGTCAAACTACAAAAGCATGCTCTTGTTGACTGTAAAAATACTGTATAACGCATACCAACTGACACCAGCCAAAAAGTTCCTAAAAGGAAACAAAATTAATGTATACTTTTAACAGGATGTTTCAGAGTGGGTCTTCAGTGTCCAGTAATACAATGTCTTTTGCTAACATTTTTCATGTTGAAAAAGAAGAGAATAAGAATTAGTGAACAAAAGACAGTTGGAGAACATTACAAATAAGTAATTTTTTTCCTCACGTAGGCCAATCACAGCAGGAATTGATATTAGACAGAAGGCTTCTGAAAAATGTATTGACGAGCTTCAGGTAGACACTCAGTTGATAGAAAAGCAGGAGCAGAAGCAGCAGGTACTGTGCTATTGGTGTGTTTACTTTGTTTTTGATGCGTTCTCTTGGACTTGGAGGTTATATAGGAGCTATTTTGGCTCTCTGTGTAGCAGCACATTTTTCCACTGTTCTTTCATGTGATATTGGAAGACTTTTCAAAACCTCCCTCTCTCCTCTTTCCCCCCCCCCCCCCCAGAAAAAGAAAATGGCCCCATCCTCACGTTATTGGCATACGAGGAGTTGCGTTGGACCACTTATTCAGTCACAATTCCCGCTATCTCCCACTGTATTCCTTTCTGTCCACATACTTTCTGGAACAAAATTTTTGTCTGAGTCTCAGCTTACTTGCCCAGCTAAGTCAGACATCATGGTTGATTCTGTTAGTTTCTTAATACTGATCATCTCCAGATTCTTTGCTTCTCTTTAAACTTTTCTGCTTTTTGCCTTTCACAAAGCCATATCAAGTCAAGCTTTAGCAGACAAAGTTTAAACAACTAATCTCATTGATTCATAGCATATTTCTCACAAGATTAAAAGCAGGAATGACTATAGGCAGTGTGAAAGTGACATTTGATGCAGAAATAGATGCCAGAAATCATTTTCTCCTTCAAGATTAAGACAAGTTTATGTGCAGGTCTGACCTTGCAATTTCAAGCCCTACAGACTTGTGTACAGCTGTTCTACAAAGCTGAGTTTTTATTCACAGGGAGACACATCTCCTGTTTTCATGTCCTCCTTTTGTCTTCTTCTCTAAAACTAGATGATCATTGAGGTCTCTTCCAACCCAAGCCATTCTGTGATTCTCCGATATCTCAAACGCTAGCTTAGAATCATCTCACAAGTCGTCTTGTCATTGTTCTTGGTGTTAATAGCTGAAAGTTGAGAAGATACTTTAGTCTTGTTGCACTTTGTGCCAAATCTGACAATTGTTAATGATCAGAGTTTTTAATCAGCTCAGAACTGGGTAACTGTTCTGTTAGAGGCTAGGTTAAGGCTTAAAAGCCTTAACGGCCTTAACCTTAATACCAAATGAAATAGGGATTTCTTCAGTGGGAACCTTTGGATGTCAGGCCCTGCATTATCTTACGCTTGCTGAATTAGAAGGAAGATGTACATTTTATCACTCAGTAATTTTCTCTGTCTCACTGGGAAAATAACATTTTAAACTGATGCATTTATTTATTTCTGCCACATTGTATGAAACACTCAAACTGCCTTCAAAAACAAAGATGAAAACTCTCATCTTTGACCATCCAAACACTTAGCACTAAGTGTCTTAAGTTCTGATTCTCCTTAGGATTTAATGGAGTGTCACACAATGACTCATATTAAAAGTTCTCATACCTTTTATGTAGTCTGCAGACTGTTATTCATGAGTTCAGTTATCCATAGCCAGTTACAGTAAGACTTCTGGTATCTTAGCTTTTTCAATTAATATAAATAGTTTTCTTTCTGATGTCAGATTATGATTGTCATTATTTTTGCTGTTTTTTTTCAGAGCAAGGCAAAAGGAACACCTTGGAAAACTTTTCTGAAGCGAAAAGAAGGTACTGTAAGGGTCAAAAAAAGTAAACAGAAACCTTTAAAAGAAGTGAACAAGCATTCCAGAACTGATGTGGAGCACTGGAGTCTTTTCTCCCAGCCTGGACAAATGGATGCAGGGATACTGCAGCCAAGGCAATACCCTCATGTAAATCTGCAGGTCAGCAGCTCCATGCATATGGGTACATGTGGAAAAAAAGCAAACTGTGCTTTAGCTGAGAAGGGAAATAAGGCTCAGACTGATTGTGAAGTGAAAGTACAGGAGCAAAGTGCAGAAGAAGAAGTATTGATTAGGAGAGATGAAGATGCTTTTGGCTCACCTCATATGAAGTGGACTGAAATCCTGAGCTCATGTCCTGAAATAACAGAAATGAACCTACAATTAGGTGGGGAAAGTGAAACTAATCACAGGGATTCCCTAGAGCAAGTTGACAGAACTGATGGAAGACTTGCGGAGAGTACCCTGCAAACAGACCTAGGTAGAGCAAATCAGCTTCTGCAGGGTGAGCTCACAGAGGAAGAAAAAAGCCCTTTGGAAGTCCTGCAAAAGTGTTCTACACTTCAGGAAACAGAATCAGAACACACGAGGAAATCAGAGTGGAGTGCAGTCCCTGCATTCCCGCAGGGCCAGAAGCATGTGCAGGTATGCCCACAAGAACTTGTTTCAGGGAGCCATAGCTCAGAAAGCAAAGGACAAATCCACACTGGTTTTAAGAAGGTCAATGATAAGATCATAAAAATTACTTGTAACTCACTTGAGGATGTGGAGCAAAGAAGCTCATCCCAGCAGGAATGGCAAAGGAAGGGGACAGCTGCCACGACATGGCATGTTGCATCTTCATCCCATGAGCCTAGCTGCTTATCCTCCAACAGTGACGATGACCCCAAATCTCATTGCAGTCAATATCCTTCCCAGCATGGGCCTCAGGGAGCAGATTATTCTGACAGACAGTTGGATCTCTCTGAAAATGATTACGCTAGTGATGAGCCCAGTGAAACTGAACATATCTCCATGAAAAAGAACATCAGTTCCCCTTCAAGAAAACAAGATAATCAAGCGCTCTCAAGACAGCTAAGTCTCTCCCTCAGCACAAGCAGCAGTGATTCCAGCACTGGAGCTGTCAAGCTGAAAGGGAGCAAGGCTCACTCTTCTCTTCAGCATTCTGCATTTCATCTCACAAAATCCAGGAGAGAGGATGAACCTGAATCAAAGGTCAGGCATGTTACAAGCCTTGATCTGCCATCCTCAGCAGTGGTTTTTAGGATTAAAGGAGCCCCTGCAGTGAAGCAACCACAGAATAAACTGCCTACAAATGTGTTAGGTAAGAGCTACCTGAGTTTTTGTTTCCATTTCTTTTCAATATGGAAATTAAATTTCTCTTAGTTTGACTGATTCTGTTTATGCTCCCTAGGTATATGCTCAGCTCTGTTGGTATTTCTCAGTCAGAAACTGCTAAAAACAGAAAGGGAGGGAGAAAAATACCTGCAAGCCCCTAGTTTTGCTTGACTCTCTGTGTCACTGGCCATTTTTTCTAATTGTGTTGCTATGAGATGCAGTTTCATGTGCAGACCTTTCACCCCATGAGACTGGTGGATGTTTCAGTCAGTCCCTGGAATCAGTGCTAGAGTTTCTGGCGGCTTATGTATATTCACCCCCTGCCTCTTGGCAATGAGAAGTTCTTGTTTTCTATTTACCCTCCTCAGAGACAATGTGAGATACAACAGGCTGGGCAAAATAAATTCTCACAATTGCTTATTTTATTCCTCAGACACAGATAACCCAGTATTAGTAGAAAATTATGTTTTCCTATGAACATCTTTTCTCAGTTTGTCCTGGATAGTGTCACAGTTCTTCAGGCAGAAATCCTCCTAATCTTTTTTTGGCTTGGTCATCTCACTTCTGGAAAAGAGATGGTATCCTGATGAGAAAGGATTTAGACGTTTTTATTAAATTGGTTCTTACTCTTTTTTTTTTTTTTCTCAGCTGTAGGACTTTATCTCCTTCAGGCTAACTCCTCATCTCAAACATACTTGCTGTTTCTCCCTTTTTTCTTTTTTTTTTTTCTCTCTTAGGGTGAGTCAAAACCTGTTGTCCTTCCTGCAGCAATCACTGGGGCAGGAATACTCCTGACAGCTCTTAATTACTCTGTCACAGATTGCTAAGCTGTTCCAAAAAGAGCATCAAGGACTGTGCAAAAGCTACATTCAAAATAAAGTTAAATTATCACTTGACAACCACATTCACAGTAAGGAATTCAGCTGCTGACACTGATATATCCCCCAAATCCATTTCAGATATCATGACCTGCAGGGCATGGACAGCAGTACTAAGAATTATGTTGGAGTCTAAATACTTGTGTAATTATTCTCTGATAAGTTAATTCTGTTTGACAGATTCATCAGTAAAGCTTACTGCAGTTATGCAGCCAGTGCTAATGTAGATATCTTTGTAGAAGAAACCCAGAACATCCTTTCCAGAGGATTAGAAACTGGTGTATATCATGGAGGAAACCTTTCACCAACTAGAGCAAAAAAAGAACAGGACAAGGCAATGCATTTTCTCAGGTAAGTCTATATAGACAAGGAACTGATTTGAGCGTGTACTGCAGCCAGTATTTCCATTAGCAGCCTTCAAATCAGCTTGCTAAATCCATAATTAGTAGCTAGCTTTGTCTGAATGGCATCTATGTTGTCCCTGAGAACTGAAACACTTACCTGGATGTGTAGATAAAAAGTAAGATGCCTAAACAAAGGGACCAGGTTTTTATTTTAATAAATAATGCAAACTAAGACTGAGGGAGCTGCTTGTTCAGCCTGGAGAAAAGAAGGCTGTGGGGTGACCTCATTGCAGCCTTTCAGTATCTAAAAGGAGCCTATAAACAGGAGGGGAATCAACTCTTTGAAAGGGTTGATAACTGCAGGACAAGAGGAAATGGTTTTAAGTTGAGGGAGGGAAGATTTAGGTCGGATGTCAGGGGGAAGTTTTTTACAGAGAAAGTGGTGAGGTGCTGGAACAGGCTGCCCAGAGAGGTTGTGGATGCCCTGTCCCTGGAGGTGTTCAAGGCCAGATAGGATGGGGCGCTGCGCAGCCTGGTCTAGCATTAAATGTGGAGGTTGGTGGTCCTGCCTGTGGCAGGGGGTTGGAGATTCATGATCCTTGAGGTCCCTTCCAATCCTGGCCATTCTGTGATTCTGTGAAATTATTTTTCACATCTGCTTGCCCATTCCTCTTGATTTCAAAGACCACAGAATTACTGCCAAATGGTATTTTCTGATTTACATATGTCACTTTGTTTGATTTCTTTTTATAGGTATCTTTCAGCAAAATTCTTCCAGTGTCTTAACAATGGATGACTTTAATAAATATCTTTCTAGTTTGTGACCTTGCAAACAGCTTGGGTGATCTCCAGCTGACTGTGATATGTGCTTCAGATGTGGATATCTGTGGGATTTGGTAGTTAATGTAGCTACTAATGAAATTAGGTGCTTCTTTTCCCTTTACTGGTTTAAATTTGGGCTGTGGAGTGACGCACAGGTGCAGAATTACTGCAGCGCAGGATTGTCTGCCTGCTGACAGTGCTGCATCACAGATGACGTGGTTTTCATTTTTATTTAAAGACAGTGAAGATTTTCAAACGAACTTTCACTTGATTTATTCATGTCATTAGCCATAGTAACCCCCTTATATGTCCACACAAATATTTATCCAAATATACATGCCTAGCATAATGTGTGCATCATTTCATTTTTCTAATTTATGAGTTCAAACTAATTGTGAAAGGCAGCTTATCCTCCCCGGCTGTGTTGCCCTATTCAGGTTTATGCAGTCTGCTTTGTTATTTTCAAACCGATAAGGAGCACAAGGTGGCAGCTACATCCCAAGCGCATTACTTAGGCCATTTTGGTGACTTACATTTGTTGGAAGCCATGAAAACGCTTTGGAGAGCAATGTGACATGCCTGGGCCTGCCTAGTCCATCTATTTTGTTTCAAAGCGCTTTGTTTTTGAGCCTTTGCAGACACATCATATAGACAAGAAAGTGAAAACTGCTAGAGTGTAGCTTGTGGTGCATATCTAGTGCCTGGGGGAGCCTGGAACACTGCCTGTGGTTCCACTGCTGAGGGAGATGCTGCTGGCTCTTAGTTATCTGTCAGAGAGTTCAGTAGTGGTCTTTTTTCTTGGGAAAGCCTTGCTGCATGTTTACTTTTTGCCTCACAGCCAGCCTGCTGCTATGTGCCTCAGGCAGAGGTATGCCTGGGATTCATGCAAGGGTTTGAGTTGACAGAAAGTACTTAGCTTTTCTAATATTTTATATCTCTGCACCTAGCTTTTAGTTTATAGCTAGGGTGTGAACAGACTGTCTGAGGCTCCAAAGAAGTATTGTGTGTGCTCCAGGTTGATTATTACTTTTTTCAAGGCCAGGGATTGTTTTATAGCCTTGAGCCAAAGGAACACAGCACAACACTTTTGTACAGCTAACCTGTTTTAGAGAATGGGGAGCTGCAACCAAGCTGCCTGCCGTGCATGATCCCCATCCTGCACTGAACTCCAGACTTTGCCCAGCATTGCCTTGTGCAGCATGGGGTGGAGACCTGTGGACATGCTTGCAATATGGCCCTCTGAGCGACTGTACGCTTGGGCTGATGCTCCATCTCTGTTACTTTTATTGGTAGAGGTGCAACTCATGAACAGTTCTCAGCTGATATCAACCTCTTCAGATTTTGGAGGGAGTAGCTAGCTGGCTTCTGTTTTGCAGAAACTTAAGAGAGTACTCATCAGTGGAAGATGTTTTGTGTAGATCTTCCATCTTTGTTCTTATATGTTGTATTTCAGGGTAACTGGTCTGGATTTGGAGCAGTGGCAAGCTACATATAAGTAAACAGGATGTATATACCAATTTAACCAGAATAATGCAAAAAGAATTAATACTTCAAGTGAACATTGAGATTTTTTTTTGCATGCATTTCATGAAAATATTAAACTGGTTTATTTAAGTGAGAAAACAGGAAAAAAAAAGTAATAAATTGCAAAGAGCAGCAGGATATGGGGAGCTCATTTGCCTCTTACTGTTGTTGTCTGCTTTCATATTTTGTTGTCAAATAGCTAAACTCCATTATGGAGAGGAAAACATGAGGTCATGGCTGCCTCCTGCAGCTATCAAGTAATAGAGATATTCAGATGGCTGTAAGTCATGAAGTGAACTGAAGCAAGAAACTAACAAATAATTCAATATCAAATTGAAATTGGTTTATGTATCTGGATCCTGGTTGTACAAATAATGCTGTACAGCTTTTGCAAAGTCTTTAAGCATGCTTTCTGACCACTCATGCTTTGGTACATTGGGTATGAAGGCAAAATGCCTTCTTAGTGATGGCCTCTCATATTTGGCTCCTGTAATTTACTCGCCTGTAAGTAATAGATTCAGCCCCTTTCGTGCAGGTCCATGGTTGTTCTCATGGGGATGACCAAGCAGCTGGAAGTTTGGCTCAGTCTCCAGCCTTGTGTGGTGAGGTTCCTCATAGGTATGGTGTCAGGGAACAGGCTGTGCCTTCTGTAACTCTGCCTTAATTTAGCTTTCCCTGTACATAGCAAATGCGACTATGAGTCTCCAAGTTAATAGTCTTTAGATTATCAGAAAATTTTAATTAAATCATTTAATTAGTAAGTAAATTAATATAAGTACTTCCATCTGCCCAATAGAATAAATTTTGCAGCTGGTCTTGTACAAGTGCTCTGAGTGATGTGTGAGTTCTTCAGCCTCTGTTTTGAGAAGTGCTAGTTACTTATTGCCACTCTCAGCAGTATTAGTACATCTGAGACATGCCCAAGCCCCCCAAAATTCATGCCCAGAGAAAGAACATCTAGAGATGGTCCTTTGTTGTAGTCTTTATGCCAACCTAATACTTTTTTTTTTTCTAACTTTCTCAGCAGAATACGAATGGACCAACTCAAGGCTGTCAGGGGCCAGGAGCTGACTCATCCATTGCAATACAAAGAGCAAACTGACACAAAGGTGCATAGCAAATTCAAAGGAACAGCTAGAGTCATTGGAGAAAGTGTGAAATCAGAGGAAATACAAGTAAGCTGTAAAATAAATATGCTATTCTCTTCAGTGAACATTCTTGTGTTCAGGTATCATATAGACCTGAATCCTTTCATTTGTACTGCTCGTTGAAGATGGCTGTGTGTACAGTGAAAATGTTTGTATTAAAAAAACATCGCTTTGATTTGTGTTTTAAATATACAACTTGTTCTCTTTACATAAGAAAAAAGAATAAATTGAAGAACTGTGCCTTCTGTTTTGTACAGAAGCATGAGGGGGTCCCCCTGTTCTTTGTACCTCTTGGTACTGGTTTTCCCATATCTAAGTTGAGCCTTGAAGCATTTTTATCTCCTGTCGTAGTGTGCTTTACAACTTGTTGGCATCAAGTGTTGTTATTTCAGTGGTCATTATTCTGCATTGTCATCCCTGAGCTGGGAATTAGTTCTTTTTTCTTGTAAACTGTCCTGACCTTTGGCTTTGAGGTGCTTTGGTGATACCTAGTTGGGTATATAACAAACTAAGTCTGTATAATCACACTGGACAGATACACAAGTGAAGGGAAAGTCAAAAAGAAGGAATGTTTATGATGGTTGATTACAGACCAAACTGCACATTTCTGGCTAAACTCTACTGGTGTTGCAGCTGCAGTATCCAGCATGAATGCTTCCAAAGGAAGAGGACTCAGTGTTGGAAACACCATGGATGATGGAATAAGAAGGGAACAGGAGAAAATAATTGAAATGTATAACAACAGGTTCTCATCAAAATGTAACAAATGCCATTAATTCACTTCCTCGAACTCCAATAAAATGTCTTTGCAATCCTCTGGTGTCTGTAAGGACCATCTAGCTAATCACATTACATGAAGTTCCGATGAACTACCAGTTTTTGCCATTGAAACATACCATGTGTCCTTTTAATGGTGTGGGGGGTTTTTTGTTTTGTTTGTTTTGTTGTGTTTGTTTTTTTTTTTTTTGCATTATTAGTTTGCATCTCCTGATCTTCCTTTACAAGAATGTCTCACCTCTTGGTAAGATTATAGGTGTTTGCAATATTTTTAATATTACTTCAAATGTGTTGTCTTTATATTGCAGGAATTCAAGTATGACAGAGGGTTCCATAGTTCCTTCTGAGAGTGTGAAGTTGGCATACCTAGTCCAGAGCAGGCAATGACATGACGCTTACTTTTTTTTTTCTTCTGATAGATATTAAAGCAACAGATTACAGGACTACAGGAAGAGTTCAGGAGAAAAGAGTCCTGCTGGCACGCTGCCTACGGCAAGCTAAGAGACCAAGTTGAGATGCTGACTAGGCAGAACATGGAGCTTCGAGATGAGCTTAGAGATTCAGAACAGAAGAGGCTGAAAGCAGAAAGAAAAACAGGAACTGTGAATCTCACTGACAGAACATCAGAGACACCGGTACTGTAAGACTTTGTGTTTAATACTGCCTGAATAATTTAGGCTTAGTTTTTCTTTCGCCTGAATACTGTCACTTCATTCCTGCCCTGCTCAGACTGAAGGGAGAAATATTAGGTCTACACTAAGAAATGTTTAAATATATTCCTTGAGTGGCCCTCTTCCATTTAACATTGGTTATCCAAGAGATGAGTACCTCTACAAGGGGGTTTAACCAGCCTGTCTCTGACAGTTACAGAGGGGCAGATGGTGTCTGTTTCCCTCCAATAACTAGGGAGTCAGTCCAGGTAACAGATTTGTAATGGCCTAATTAAGCCAATTAAAGTCTCCTGAAATTAACTCTGGTCTTCATGTATGTCATTGACCTTTTTAATAAAACAGCTCTTTAGCCAGATGCAGGCTGTTTTCTGGCAATAAATATAGTGAGACCTTTAACTAAATCTCATTTCAGTTCTTATTTAGTACAGTAAAATTTCAGGGAAGAAAACAGCGGCCTCCCTTACAAAAGCACAGATTGAACCCCTGAATAGAAGTCACACTGGGATGGAGCAGGAGAGACTATCAGGTTGGAAAATGTATCTGATTAGTATAAATTTGTTGATGAACTCCTGAAATCAAAGAGATTTAATCACAGTTGAATAGGTTATATTGTTCTTTTTTATTAATGTACAATTTGTTTAATTTACTTGCAGGCTTACTTCTTACTTTATTATCTAATTCCATACCTTCATTAAAGGGAGATAAAGGAAGGGAGAATTCCATTACTCCCTTCTTACACAGGAGACAGCAAGTTTAGGGGAAATTACACGATTCAGACCAGAAATCAAAAGACCGAGATCTGGTTTGAGTGGGTCATTTAATCTTTCTATGTATTCAAGGCAGAAAAATATGTGCCTTTAAAGAGGGATTCATTTATCATATGTGAACTGAGGTGACTGGAACAGATAATTATCTTCCAGATGGTGCAGTCTGGTGAGATGAACTTTATTTATCTGCAGAGAGCCTACACCTGGGAGAAAAACAATTCAAGCCTTTTATTCCTAGGTATTTCTCTAATGTGCAGATATAATTTCTAGTAATGCCTCTTTAAGATAAGTCAGATACACCAATTAACCAGTCCCTTGCTTCCTGGAGTGAAGAAGTTTTGGTCTCTCTTTTTATTTGATTTCAGTGTACTAATTCATGAGATTTTTCATCTAATACTGATATTTTCCATTTGAAAATGTCTTTTCATGTTATGTTTCAGTTTGTTTTTTAGTTTTCCCAAACATATACATTAGTATAATTCATTCCTTTATAAACTATGAAGTTCAGAAAGAAGAAATTAGTCACATGCAGGATGACTAAAAATGTAAAAAAAGCAAGAGTAACAAGAAGCCAATTGGCTTCTGTTGCAGATGACATTCTTTCTATTGCTCTGGAACATGTAATGCCATGGAATTACTGCTCAAACCTGTGAAAATTTTTGTTGTGTGATAATATAATTTGTTGTGTGGTGCTGATAAAGATATTAGGATGCTATGGGCAAGGATTGTCATAGCTGATGCTGTTGAGTCTCAGTTTCTAGCAGAACAAAGTATGGAATTTCATTAATTGTGTTTAAATATGTAGGTTTTAAATATCAATCCTGAGCTATGCTAGTCCTGGTGTTTTCATAGTGAGAGACTAACACTCTGTGTTGGCATTTCTTTAGGAAAAAAAATCTGAAATTACCTACTGCTGAAGTGTTGCATGGTAATGGCTGTCACTGTACTTAGCTTACTTCATTTCTGTTAAAAACAGAAAACCTCATGGCTTGGAGAATTGTTTGATTCTTTTAGCTGTGACTTGAACTAAAAATTATGTATGTATAACATATTCTTCGTTAGGTTGCAGAAGCTATCTTGCGAGAGACAGCATCTTTGTCCACACAAGAAGAGAGATCATGGAGAGAGAAGCACAAGAGCTGTATCACCTCTCATGTGGGCCCAAAGGCAGCTTTGCAGAAACACTGCTTCAGAGATATTAATAGCAAAGTATGGGTTCCTACTGCCTTTTGCATGATCAGTGGTAAAATCACTTAGTTTTTTACAAGATGTGGCAAATTAACTCCATATGTCAACTGAAAGTCTTTTTTCTCTCTTATATCTCTGTCAGCTCTTCTACAGACAGTTTACAACATTGTCACACACGCATCATCATTTAGAATATATAGATACCTAAATATTTCACTGTTACGCTTTTTTTTCTTTTTCATTGTTTTGCTTTTTTCTTGCTTTGTATTTCTTGCTCCTTATTGTGAGCATACTGCTTATTACAAATCTTCCATATTCTTTTTGTTAGCGTTTAGCTGAAATCTGTGCTTTGTTCAAATTTAGTCTCTCTGAAAACACGCGTATCTATTGGAAATTAATCTCTTGGTTCCACTGAGTAGAGCAAAAATGAACTCAGATTATCCAATGTACTGTTCTCTCTGCCTGATTAGGGCCTGAAATGAAATTTAAAATTTGTCAGGTGAGAAAAGAGGCAACTATTCCACTTTATTGATAATGACAATGTATGGCTTGAAATCACTGGGCAATGGATTTGTTGAATCATGAGACAATTTTTAAACTGAATGTGCTTAAGAGAGCAGAATCAACCATGTCTGAAATAGTAACTTCAAGTAGGAAGAAGGTATTTTCAGCCTTTAATGTTGACTGTATTTCTAAATAATATATGCTATTCATAAGTTAGAAGCTGGAAAGTTTAGCTGTAGGAAATTGCTTTATTTGTTCTGTGTTGATTTTGGATCTCCTTGGTCACTCCTACAGCTGGGATTTCACAATTGCTTAGTGCTTCAATTGGCAGAGTTATAAACAAGCCAAGTAATGTGGGATAAACTATTTGCAGTTAAGGTGAGCAGTAAAGACAAAAAGCTTTGGTAGCTTATCTTGGAAACTTTCGCAGTATGAAACAGTATGTCTCACCTGAATGTCTCAAGTGCCTCTTGCCAAATGAGGTAAAGCCAGAAATATTTATTCTACACAGGGACTCCTTGTGATATATTTTGTTTTCCCCTTGTGGCATGCAGCCATGCACAAAAAAAAATATATGGGGGGGGAGGGGGGGCGTTGGAGGCTTCAGCAACACTTTTGAGAAGGGGGATGTTGAGGACAGCAAACTTCTGGGCTTGTTGTTATCTGGGCTTTCATCATCCAACCAGTGTTGGATCCAATCCAACTGGAATCCAGCACAAGCATGAGCTAGACTGGTGGGCATACTGCCCAGATGTCCTGGGTGAACTCTAAAATGTCTGACAGAAACATGTGTTCTTTATCTGATCTCATGGCAGAGGAAGGCTGTGCAGTGAACAGAGTGGATGCTGATGATTTGAATCTAGAATTTGAAGGCTCGGGGAAAAGGAACATAAAACAGAAGCACAAAATCAGTGTTGTAGTGATAGATGTGAAAATGGTGACTCATTTATATTTCTTTGAGCTGTCTTATTAGCGATGAAAGCTTTAAATGATTCTGTGACGCTGGACAGCTCTAAATTTTGGATGTAAAACAAAATCTCATGCTGTTTTTCTGTCCAGAATTGAGATACTGTGCATGGGGAAAAAACAAAGTGAAGGGATCATCTTGTGTAACAGAAGCAGAAATACATGTCACAGAGGCATGTGGTAAGCTTTATAAGATATTTCACATAAAGCCAGCTAGGAATGGTGAGTTTCCTCAGCTGTAACCAAGAAGGCATAATGATACCTAATATAAGATTTATTTCTGTCAAAGCTAATAGAATTTGAAGATAAGTACAAGAATGACTGGGGAGCAAATTGAGTAATGACTGGTACAGGTTAAAGAATCAGGAGGACGTGATTTTACAGAAAAAAAAATATTGAGAGAGAGATATGCCACTTGATCTACATCTATGAAAAAGGTGTATTCTGTTGGCCTATCATTCTTTTATTAACAATGAATCCTATTTGTACTGTAATGTGATTTAGTTGGTGAAGAAATGGCTGCTTCAAGCTGTGAGACAAGCTAAGCATCTATTTTAACTGTATATTATTAAAGATTCTTTCAGAACGTGGCTTGTGCCCCAGATAGTTAATAATTTGTATTATCTCCAAACAAGCTGATTTCTGAATGCATTAGAAATTGGGAAGAAACAAGTTGCCAGTTTCCTGCCAGGCATGCAGTTATAGATAAATTTTATTGATTGCTAAGAAAGATATTATTCGTTTGCACAAGGGAGAGTTCTACAGGAAGGCATACTGATACAGCTTTTAAAAAGTGACTGTTGGAAAAGTTTCAACCAAGGTTTAATGTGCATACTTCCTCTCTGGACTTTGCTGTGTAATTTTACAGTGGATTTTGATGAGCTCTAAACATATTATTTCCTTGTCCATGAATATTCTTCCTGAGAACTGACTAATTATGAAGGAGGCAATTATGACTTTTGAGAATATGTAGACAGTCTTTTGTAGCATTTGAATTTTTACTGCTTTATTCATGCGGATTTGTTTTTTTTTTCCCAAGTATTTTGATCTATTAGTATGGGAAAGTAAACTCTATGATGTAGGGTCAGTAGGACTGAAAGAAACCTCAGGAGACCACCTGGTCCCTCCTTTTGCCAACAGCAGGATCAGTGTCACTGATGGTTATTTAATCTCTCACCAGCTCCCACAAGATCCAAAATGAGGTGGCATCTTCTGCTACCTACTGGTGATCTACATGTTTCCAGTGAAGAAAACTAAAACTATTTGTTCAGATAACTTGATGACTTTTCTTATGAAAGTGTTTGAATTGAGGGAATCTTTATCAAAAAATTAATCGTTCATTATCATCTCAAATACTGAGTAATTGGATCTCTTGAAAAGTTTAGACCTAAATTGCAGCAGCTGCTTGGGCTAGGGCATTTGCTATGATTCATGAAATGATCTTAGAATGACATACATTTTTATGTATGCAACTCAGTATGCCCATACTGATTTCCCTGACATTATTTCTTTAAAAATAGCTATGTTAGTGTATAAAAAATTTATAAATTTTTTTTTTTAAATTTTAAGCTATGCTATACATTAAAAAAAAAATGAAACCAGAAGTTTTTACAATTACATGTAGCAACCTAACAGTGCTCTATTTGGTGGCACCCTCAACAGAATTGATTTTTGTGTAGATATGTAGCGAACATAACTTACAGTGTTCATGGAAATATATCTTCTTTCTCTTTGGCTTCATCTCTCTCCTTCACTTCTTCAATCCAACACATTCTATTTCATGAGCTTGTTAGAGCCTTAAGTTAGAAAGTCAGGTGCCTCCTCTCATCCTGTTTTTAGGTCTCATACAGATCTTTGCCCCCTAGCTAAGATAGCATGCATTGCATCAGTGTATGCTGATTTCTGAACATCCGTTTCAAAGAATGCTTTTAGATGATGAAGCTTTTTTCTAAAATAGGCTGCTTAGGGCAGCCCTATGTATAAACATTTGCCACTGCGTATTTTCCATTTACATTTTCCATTTCCATTATGTAGTTAGTTCTTTAAAGGCTTGATTTTTCAACAGTCTCTATATAATATACTCAGCAAAAACAAAACAAAACAAAAACCTGCCACATATGAGTGTCTGGCTGAAGCTGATGATAACTTGCATTGCTGTGACCGTCTTGACACTTCTGATGATGGTGAGCTCAAAACTAACTGGGTAGAATAAGCAGTCCTTTTTTGCCTGACTGCACTTGCTGAAACGGCCCCTTCTTACTCTGTGGTTCCTGGTGCTGTACCATGGGAGGGGCTGGAAATTTGCATCTGGAGACAGAGAGGGACTACAGTAATTTTGGTTGAAATTGGCTTGAGTTGTTGTGAAACTGCACCCCTGTTGGTTTTTTGGCTTTTTTTTTTTTGAGTTCTGCTTAGTCACTTTGTAGTTTCAGTCTTAATATTTTTAGCAATAATAGCGAATTTAGCAAAAATAATGATGGCTTGGGAGCACTTTCCTTCTGTCCGCAATTTCTGATCAATCACTTCATCAAAAATAATTTTGAAGATCTTTACTACTAAATCATTTTTCTTGAGCTGAGGTCCAGTTGTATTTTATCACTGCATGCTCATCTATAGTTAAAATGTATGGTTAAAATCTTGCGTTCAAGAAATATTTAGATGTTGTATTAAAGGACATAGTTTAGTGGGGATGTATTGGTGGATGGTTGGACTGGATGATCTTGGTCTTTTTCCAACCTTGGTGTATGGGAGCTGCTGAATCACAGCCTGAACCTTTGATTAGTTATCTGAGGCAAGCAATATGTCAGCCCTGGGAGCACAGGTGAAAGCAATTCACCTGTGCTGCAGGAAGGGGTGGAGCCAGGCTCCACCTCTCCAGACCCATTTAAGTGCTGACTGCCAGGGAGGAAGGATCTCTTCTGAGAGATCCACTCCTTTGGAGCCCTTTACTGCGAGCCCTCTGCACGGGTAAGCGTTCCACCTATTTTCTCTTTGTTCCCCTTGTGCCTAACTCTTTATTGGTTTATTTTTGATTATACATCTATTTGACTGTACTTTTCAATTATATTATTTTTTCCTTGATTGTACACTTGGTGATTCTATGATTCTATGAAAATGATTGTATTTGGATAATTTTTGCATATTCCCAGAATTTGCCTTCCAAAAAAAAAAAATAATAATAATAATTGAATTTAAAATGAAAATCATGTTCCTTTAGCAGTAATTTTTATTCATTTCTGCATCTCTTAGCATACTTGTCTGAAAGAGCTAATCAGTAGCCTATCTCTTGCTCAAAGCTGCTTTGTGCTTAGAGGAAAAGATTTAGCTTTTGAAAATTCTACAACCTTCTTGTGTTCAGATGATTTTTCTTTATTGACTCTGTTTTTGTAAGCATGGCCATTAAATTTTAATGTGATTTATTAATATAGAGATTATGATACCATTGCCTATGATAAAAATCCTTTAAACTTTGAGTTCAGTTCAGGAAATTTTACAGTCATTATGGAAAATTGGCCCTGGTGACTGTTTTTGGAGAAGGAATTGGTTGGTCTTTTGTATTTGCAGTTTGTTAGTGCCCCATTCCCTGAGCAATAAGCCACGGGCTTGGACAAATGAAGCTGATGGCACATGTGTTTTTTCCATGGACTGCCCACTCTTGCTCTCCCAAACATCCATTGTCCAGTGGATGCGGCACTTCAAATGTAAAAAAGGTGGACATCTGGGAGGGGGAAAAAAAAATAAAAATCCCACTCAACATACTTTTATGGATCAGCTCAGTTGCAGTTTCCCAGGGAGGAATGGTTTCTTATGGTTGGCAAGTTGGCTAGACTGAAGGGTAAGAGCCTAAGAGCAGCAACAGCTACTTTGCACTGTGTACTTTGACTTACACCTCTCCTTGTTCCACAGAGGACTGGGGGAAGTGGACCGAGTCCAAAGAGGGAATAACATATAAAATATGAATATATACATCCATACACAGATATACATCTTCCAAAAGTTTTTAAAATGTAATGAGCCACCTGCTGTAGAAGGAATTTAATGCATATTTATATCAACTTCATGCAAATGTATTTAAATCTTTTAGGCAATAAAAAGTTCTGTACAAAAGACTGATCCATTGAGACTCATAACAAAGGAATATCAAGAAATGAAACCATCTCACTGCTCCCTTGGCAGAAGCAAAACGCCAACTGGCAGGACAACACCTCACCAGGGAAGAGTGACACCTTTTGAGTCAGAAGAAGTAAGACAATGGAGAGGTCTATTTAAATTACCTCTATTTTCTCTTGACCATATTGTTCAGAATTTAGAATGGGATCATATTTCTCACAGAGTTGTTTCTTGTTCTTCTTGCCTTGATACTGTACCATTTTTTTTGCCAGAAATCATCTTAGGGACTGCTCATACATTGAAATATTTCACAGAATCATAGGGGCTGAAATGGACCTCTGGAGATCACCTAGTCCAGCCCCTGCTAAAGCAGGTTCCCTAGGGCAGGCCACATGGGAAGGTGTTCAGGTTTGTTTTGAATATCAGCCTCTCTGGGCAGCTTGTTCCAGTGCTTTGTCACTCTCCAAGTAAAGTATTTTTGCCCTCAGAAAGAAGTTCATGACTGTGATATGTCCTGCCTCATTGTCTTCACAACCCGATGAGGATCAAGAGAAAGAGCCACAGCTAAAATACAGCCCTTGAAAGAAGGAGAGACAGAGCCCCATCTGGGGCTTCTTCCAGCTCTTTCCCTACAGTCTCTTTCTTCAAAACAGTCTTAATTAAGATTAAACACATGCACTGTGTCAGTGTATAGATCTTGTGCACAGACATTCCCAGGAAGGGGGAACACACTCCATCCATATCACTGATTTCTCCTACGTTACAGCAAGGCACTATTGTATGTCACAACATGTTGCTTCAGGTTCTACATCAACCCTCTCCTACTGGGAGAAGAACAGATGAGAGGAAATCACCTGGCTCACATCTGAGTGTTTCCAAGGGGAGTAAGTCATCTTCTTATGAAAAAGGTAAGATTTGTGGGAATTTTCTGCCTTACAGTTATCTGAATGACTGATCTCCAACCCTTGGTTAATAGGAAATACGTTGTCACTAAAACTCTCCTACGATTCTCACAAGTATGAAACTTGCATTTGGCAAGAAAAGGAGACTAGAATGTGCTGAGTTTATTGCTGTGGAAGCTCAGAAGTTGGAGAATGGTGGTGGTCTGCAGTTCTTTGGTCCAGGACAAAGCACCTTCAGAAATGAGCAAGCCAGCATTAGCAGTATAAGAAGCAAGGTGTTGCAAGCAAGCATCTGAGAACTAGCATCTTTAAAAATGATCTTCTACACTAAGTGAAGAAACATGACTGTCTCCTCTTTTATTTTGCTTTTTCTTGTAGACACCCTTTCACCCATTTCAATTATCTCAGAAGACACGTTCCTCTCAAACAAGAACAGCAATACCACTTGCAGCTTTGCACTCTGCAGTTACAGGGAGGAAACACAGGTATTTCACTTAGAAAATCTTTAAAATAATTTACTGTCTGTGACTTCAGTGAAATACGGCATGCTAACTCCATTTGGCTGGCAACAGCACTCTTGGATTTTTCTTACCTCTTCTTATGATGTGTATACTCTTTAAAACAATATTTTAATGGCTTAGAAGTAAAAATTGTACATTTATTTATCAACATATTCCTGCATGACCTTTGGAAATTAATAGATTTATGTTTCTAGTTAATATTTTAATTTTGGTTCAGGAAGAAGAGATTCCTGATCTTAAAAAGACAGAAAAAATGTTAAAACCTCAGAATAAAGTGGCTTTTGCAACGACCCAAAGGAGAAGTGGCATAACTGCGTATGAGAACAAAGCACTTACAAGCACTACTCCTACTCTTCTGGATGCTGAAGCAAAGGTTGGAGCAACTTATGGTCTGGGTCTTATATGATAAGTATCTGTCTTTTCCATGGGTGAGCTGAAGTGAAACACAGTAAGAAAAACTTCCATTCCCACTTCCTTCCTGGTTACTATAAAACTCCGAACTTTTCATCTGAGACTGATACTGAGTTATAATCTCTGAAAGGATGCAACTGCTGTTTCCTTAATGAAACTGCAAATGTTTTGATCCAGGGGGAGGAGGGAGGGAGAATATTGTATCTGGAAGATTAGTGCCTTTCTCCAGAACAAAGCTGAAGTATGCATGATGAAACGTATTTTGGCTTGTGTTCAAATCCCACTGCTTGCTTCAGAGCCCCCCAGTGCATGGACTTGCCATCTGTTACTGGGCATTCCTTCAGAACTCTGGAAGCAGTACTCTGAAAGTATGGTCAGTCCTTTGAACATAGCTTGACATATAGAGGCAAGCAGCAGTTACCTCAGACTGACTTGGTCTATGTATATGAAATCCCTATTAGTAAGAGGAGTGAGAACTGAAGGATGTTCTATTTAGAGGGAAGAGAGGCCACTGTGGAGAACACTTTGCAAATGCTATGCAGTGGACAGAGGCTTGGAAATGGATCTGACAACTTCAAGCACAGTGTTGACAGCTTTTCACTGGAGCACATCATTGCCCTGGGGGAAGCAGTACTCCCAGTTCCTTTGGATCCCACAGGCTGACACGTACTACCACTGTAATGAGAATTAGGTAGTAACTGCTCTGGATGCCAAGTGTCAGTCATCAGTTAACTTAAGGTTCCTTTATGCTACCAGGTAGTGCAAAGGCAAATTGTAACAGTAAATTGAATGCATAGCATCCTGTATTACTCTTAGTTACATAGTCAGCATTACCTACAGCTAAGAGCATTATGGTTTGTTTTGAAAGGTGGATCTTGCTAGTATAGGTGCCTTTCTTTGCAATATCATTCAGAGATAATCCTGTTCTTTGCTGCTCTGTTTGTTCCTTCCGTTTCCTGTAGTGCAGTTTCACCACAATGCATACATTCCCTGATATTGCTTTGTTAGCTGACGTTAATTGGAACTAATGCACAGCAATTGCAGTTACGACTAAAACATCAGAATTCACTGTGAATTCAGGAGAATACTGGAAAGCGTGTAACACACCATACTGTGTGTAAAAGGAAACCTTTTTTTGAAGAGCTGATGAAAATTTGTGAAAATATGTTTACGGCATTTCTGTCTATATAATTCTGACTATGATATTCTCATAGATAAAGCCTCCAAAATCAATATTATCTAGAAGGTCAATGTTACATCAAGAAAGAAGGAAAAATGAGGACATGGTGCAGGAAAAAATAGAACATCGTGATGGAAAGGTGAGATAAATTAGGGTGCTTGAAGAGATCGCCAATAGGGCTGCAACAGATAGGAACTGCCACTTCAAGTAGTCGTAGAGAATTATCTCTTGAAGAGTCCTTAATAAAGAGCTTAAGTGTAAAGTTCACATTATGAGTAGCAGGAAATTATATATAGGTGATGGGATGGAAATCAAGTAAGCAATTCTTATCTCCTACTGTGCTGACTGAGGGTAATCTATGTCCAATCACAGTTGTCAATTCTTGATAAGCCTTAGGATATATGAAGTTCAGTCAGTAAAGTAATAGGTTGCTGTGTCTATTCAGTTCAGAACTTCTGTCAATACACATGTTGATTAATGATACTTTCCAGTAAGCACACATGGAAAAGGCCTTTGCAATATAACGTTGTTCATGGGAAATAGGTTTGATGTACCTATTATTTTATAGCTAGTGCTGAGATAGACTGTGTGAAAATTTCTACCAATCACGTTTCCTTCTCATAGAAATAGAAAATACGTTATTCATTGTTTTGATCCTTCAAAGAAAAATAATTGTGAAAAAGTCCTTTTTACCACTGTATTTGATTCATAAAACGTAGTGTTGGACAAGACTTGTTCAACAAGAGAGCGGCCAAAAGGTGGATTGAGTCATTAATTCTTATTTAAACTAACTAGAACTTTTTTTAACAAGGCCTTTTGTAGTATCTATAAGAATATCTTTCTATAACTCACTAGTTTTTTTTAAACAAAATTATTTCTAAAACTAAAATCTTGCCCTCAGTATTCATCCCCTTTCCCTGAAGATATTTATTTCTTGTTGTCTTGCTGGGACGTGTGCTTTTTTTTTTTTTTTTTTTTGTGTAGAGAGCCTGTGACAGCACTGGAAATGCAAGGAAAAGCTATAGTGCACCATATGGTTGTCTTCTTTTTTTTGGACTTTGCTAAATGAATTAAATTATGGGATTTATTTATGCTGAACAGAACTAGCTCCCATAGTCATTCGGGAAAACTCATTAACTAGAGGCTGTATGAGGAAGGAAGTCTTCTTAGACCAATATATTGTTTGTAGAACACACTGATAATAATATAGCCACCTGTTAAGAAGTCTTGATCAATTTTGTAATGAATCTCTGCATACAGCCACATTTAACTCCGTAGTATTGACTGCCCATCCAGGCTTATGTTACTTGGAAAAAATGGTTGTTAACATGTTAGCTGCCTCTGTTAATATATCATTTTGATTTGCATAATTCAGGACAAGCTACACAGAATGAGTACCAGCATATATGAAAATAGTACAAATCATTACTAACTGAAGTTGGCCAATGAACAGCCTGTATTTCTTCATTATTGCCCCAGAGTGACCTGTCTTATCTTGCTTAACAGAAGAGAAGGTGGTATGGTGGGAATTTGAGTCAAGTGCTTGAAAAGGGATGATTTTGCTAAAAGATAGTGTCAACTTTTTTTCTCTCTTATGCAAAAATGAGGCAAAAAATAAAAAAGATAGTTTTGAAATGCAAAAGTATTGAGTGAGTACACTGAGTTACTTCAAGTTCCAATTTCATTGAAAGGCACTGCTTAGTGTAACTCTCATCCTTTGACTTCAGCAACATTAGGTGCTCTGTGTTTTTGAAGGTTGAAGAAGTGCTTACTGATGGACGTCGAATCATCACTTTCTGCAATGGTACTAAAAAAGAGATCAGTGCTGATAAAAGGATGACAACAATTAGCTTTTTCAATGGAGATGTAAAGAAGATCATGCCAGATCAGAGAGTGGTATGTTGTATTTTTAAGGAAAACTATGGCTAAGTGATCTGTCAAACAAGTTCCTACTGTTCATCTTTGTAGCAAAAATGCTAAGTCACAGTTTGAAGCAGTGATTGAGCACCTGGTGGGAAGGTAGGGCCAACCCAGGGCAGCTCAGGTGTATGCAATGTACCTGAGTGACTGGAAGAGGTGGAGCCAGGATCCAGCCCTTCCAAGATCTCATTTAAAGATTGTCAGTGCAGGCAAGGCTATCTTGCTGGAGATCTCTGCCTACCTGAGACCTTCTAAAGGTAAGCAAATTTTTTTCCTTTGTTTCTATGTCTACAGCTGCTACATACCCTCACTTGCTGCAACATAGGACTTTGCTACTACACTGGTGTTGCTGAGCTTTCCATGGTGTTACAGCATTAACGTTACTTTGCAGCATATCTTGAAACACCATTTCTGGGATAAATTGATGAGGAAGGGTGTTGGCTTCCACAGCCCTGATTGGAGAGGACAAGAATGGAAATAGGTGAAGGTAACAGTTGAAGAAGGGGTGAGCAGGGATTGAGCTAAGCCGATCAAAGGAAACCAAAAAAAGGCAAAATGCAGCGGAAGCCACCTGAGGAAAGGACTGCTTTTCGTATATTTTAGAGTGGGTTCCACAGGAGTTATTCCCTCCTGGCATTAGGTAAATATGTTTAATAAGAACGTGAGCTGAAGTGGAGATGAGTAAGATCTTGGCAAGAATGTGAACTTTAAATTATTAGTGCATGGGTTGGAGCTAGAGATCCTATCCACAGGGAGTAGAGAAGATCACTCTCATTGTTCTGCTCTACAATGCAGAAGGTAGAAATATCTAGAAAAAGTCAGGACAAGGGGTGTGAATGGAAGAAAGGAATTAAAATATAAATGTATCAACTTTTAGGGATGGCAGATACCTGAAGAAAATGGCCTTGAAATGACTTCATAAAATTGGCTTATTTTTTAAACACATTGCTATGGTTTAATCTTCTTATGCAAATATGACCATGCTGCAAACAGTTCTCTGTCCTTCCAGATTTATTATTATGCAGATGCACAGACAACTCACACTGCTTATCCAGAGGGCCTAGAGGTGCTGCAGTTCCCTAATAATCAGATAGGTATGCAAGAACTTGTGGATGTGAACTATATGTGTGGGGATGTCTTAACTGTGTGTTATCTGAGCCAAACTCCAGCAGATTTGCTTTTTTTTTTTCTTCAAATTTGCTTTCTTTGCCTTTTGATTTTTGGTATGATCCATCACTTTACTGCTCAATTTCCTTCTACTAAGAAAGATAATACAGGGGTATAAATGCATCATTTCTGTAGTTTTACTATCTCATTTGATTCTTTAGTTTCTCTAGCAGTACGCTGGCTAGAATTTCTACCCTCACTACAAAGTCTAAAGAAAATCTCATCTAGCTCTGTGCAAAGCTATGATAGAGAATTCCAAAGACATTTTTTTAAATCTTGTTTTCCACAGAAAAGCATTATCCTGATGGCACACAAGAAATTGTGTTCCCAGATCACACAGTGAAATGCCTCTATCGCGATGGATTCGAGGAAACTTTTTTCCCAGATGGTACAATAGTAAAAGTAGACAAGTAAGTCTCCTTTTAGAGCCAGGAATTGGCACTGGGCACAAGTTTAATGTTACTAGCATATACAACTGTGGTTTGATTCTGCATGACTGGAAAATTTCCACATGAAAGAAGAGGTTTGGATGAGAACAAGTGTTTTGCTACAATGAGGAACTGAGAATTGTTTGCTTCCACTTTGAATCACAGGTGACCTGATGTCACTGGCAAAGTGACTGAAATATTTTTCATTTTGTTATATGTAACTTTGCAGTCAGTCTCAACGTATAGCCAGGGAACAGTATAACTTGCAAGCAAAAGGGAAGCCATTTGTTTGTATTACAAATGCAGGACTGGAGAAGAGGACTCTTGGGTTCTATTCTTTGGTATTTTACTCACTTTCTGTTCTTGCCAAGATGTTTTGAATTCTTTGCTTCTATTCTATCATATAAAATGAGGACAAATAACAGCAGGAATTTGTTACACATGCCTATTCTGTGCTTCTGTAGTAAAAGAGATATTTCTATTACCAAAATACCTTGAGATCCCTGTGTGCGGTATTCATAAAAATACAGATTCTACCATCCATTATTACGTATAGAAGCACCTTTGTATTGAAATTCGATTGTGATAACTGATCTCTGATATGACTGTGTAAATTCTGAGGTGAATTATATAACCTATGGAAGTTTCTACTTTCATTGTGCCATCTTAGGCAGCTAGGTATGATAGGTTAATAACATACAATGCTTTATGGCCCATTCAATCATGGCTATTGCTTTCAGGAATGGAGATAAACTGGTGGTGTTCAGTAATGGCCAGAAGGAGTTTCACACTACACAGTTCAAGAGGAGGGAGTACCCTGATGGAACCATAAAGACTGTGTACTGCAATGGCAGGCAAGAAACCAAGTATTTGTCTGGACGGGTTCGAATCAAAGATGAAGAGGGTAATATCATCCTAGATAAGAAATGATTTCTCTCTTCTGTGGCTGCACTGCAAGTAAGTGGCTCAACAAATTTTCTCTGTACAACTTAATCTCTCTCTCCTCTGGATGTGTTTTGGTTTAAAAGATTCTTTCCTGATGGCTCTGATGCTTTTCTGTTGCTGTTAATTATAAAGATTAGAACACGTGTGGAAGTGAAAACCACTATTTCTAATGAAATAAATTAAGGATAATACTCTCAATCCACTGCGTTCTACACAATTACAAACTGCCATCATACCACAAAGAAAAAAAAAAAATAAAAATCTTAGTGGATGGAGAGTAGCCTACATTTGTGTCCTGGGACACAGGACACAAGAGAGTAATTAGAAGATGAAGTACCTTTTATATATCAGAAGAGGCTGAGAACTGGAGCTCTTGAACCTGGAAAAGGCTTAGCCGTACCAATGTACATAAATACCTGATGGGAGGGAATGTGGACTCTTTGGAGCAGTGTCCACTGGCAAGACAAGAGGCAAAAGGTTTGCACTGAGACACGTGAGAATATTGAGAATACTGTCTAGTGTATTTAAAGACAAAATGTAACATTTGTTCCTTTTTGATCATTATTTCAGATAAGTGACACTTCTTACTTCTTTCTTTTCTCAGACTTCATGTTGCTTTGTTTTTGAATTAACCTCTCCCACTACTGCCTTTATTCTTCCAGTAGTATAAAAACATTTCTGGTCGGTGAATTTCAACAGCTTTAAGGCTCTTTGGATTGCACTTAATACCTAGGAGGGTTAATCATTTACCAGAAACTGCTTTTGTTTCCTTTCCTGGTAGACTGACTGTCCATCGTCTGTCTTGAATTCTTCCAAAGCACTGAAGCATTTCCCCTGTGGAACTCATCTTACTACCTGCCCAGTGACTAAAAAGACCAATTATTTCCTCATGCCCTTCTAATTTCTGTAGCAACGAACGTGCATTAACAGAATGCTGCTTTGGCCTTTTCTTACACATACATGCAAAATAATTGCAAGATTATGGAACTTCTCTCTCTTCTCTTTACTTTCCAGTGGGCCAGACTGCCAACGCATCAGCGTTCATATTGCAGATCATCTTTGGAAGAAAAAGATCAAGCAGAGTAGAAAATGTTGTTAGTACTGATCATACTCATGCTGTTGTTTATGAATTTAATTATGATGTTCTAAATATCCGAGTAGTTTGATGTCAGATGGTGTGGTAATAACATCATACTGGTTTTCTTAGGCTTCATTACAACAAAGGAACAATTTTAAACCTGTGCTCTTCACTACTGAAACACTTAATACATTTTATGTGTTTTGTAAAAGGGAAGTTTAATCAAAAGAAATCCAAGAGATCATTCTTTTTCCATGTGTTTCACTAAGAATTTCTATTCAGTGTGGCTTTTGACTAATACAAATGTGTGTATTTGTTATATTCAATTGACCATCATAAAAACAGTAAATATGATTAATTCTCTCTTTCAGTTTGGTTAGGAGAATTGATGTTTCTAAGGCGCAAGTGCTTTTATTCTCAGGATTTTTTTTAACAAGGAGTGCATATTCTCCAGCTGTTTTGTTTCTATAGTAAAATACAAACTTGCCTTAAATTGTTGATTGCCATTCATTTATTTGTGCATATAATCCTTTATAATTTAAGTTCAATAAGGAATAATTTTGTTTGTGATTTGCTTGCTTCTTGGTTAATTAAGCAGTCTTGACTCTACTTAAAGGAAGTGTTGTCCTTCTGGAATAAAAGACATGCAGTCCTGCACAGACGTAACACTTCAGAGATATGCGTAACCTCCTAGATCACTGAATGTGTTTTTCAAGCAATATTTTATAGCGCAATAGCAAAGAGATTCTTGAAGTAAGGGATGCCATTTAATTTTGTTAGAAAAGGAGACAAGAAGATATGTAACTAACGAGCCTTGGCAGGTAAGGAGTCCTTCACAGACCAATTATGGCAAGTTATACTATTTTTCACAAGCTAATTCTCACGCTTTGTTTCCTTTACGTTCCACTTGCTTTGGGTAATCAGAAGCTGCTTGCTCTACTAGCTATGGTGCAGGAACACTAATAATCCAAGTTTTGTGGTGCATATTTACCTTAATCATAGCAATACACTTGCATACTTTGGAAAAGCCAGCTTACTATAACTTCTGTGGTATGCAGTGAACATGTTTTTATGAAATCTTTGGGGACGTGGGGCACAGCTGGAAAACCCTATTTCTCTCCACAGGTCTTCTAGCACTACATGAAATATGTTACAGCCAATATCTGGCCTCAATTCTGAGACAAACCTAGAATACGCTGTGGGTAACTTCTGAACAATAACTTTAGTTTTAGACAGCTGGGGGCAACAAAGGTGTACAAGAAGAAGTAATCTTAGAGTCTCAGCTCAGTGTTTTGTTTTTGTTTTTTTTTTTAATCTTCCATGCTGAATTAATCAGTGAAGAAGTTCTACTGAAAGTAAAACAAAACTGTCTAATTGCTACACCCTTCAGGTGGCTAACAGAGTCTGTGAGAGGTTTGATTTGCTCTTCTTGAACACAGTATTTGCAGTTTGTGCTGCCCTCCAATATCAAATTTCTTTCTCACCTTAGGAAGCCTTCTTTATCAAGGGCTTATCTGGGGGAGGAGGGGGTGGTGCAACACCACTGTAACAATGTATGTCATTACTTTTTTTTATAACTCATTTTCCATAAGAATTTCTGCAGAATCCTACAGGTCATAAAATGAAAGTTGTTTCATATTGTTGTTTCATACAGTGCAAAATTAACCTGTGGAAATTGATGCCAGGCAGCTCACTGGATTGTCCAAAAATGTTATTGTTTTGTGTGATTCATATCACCTGCATCTCTGTAAATTGAGAGCATGTTGAATGTTTCCCTAGTGTAAACTGACCAGCTTCTTCAAATCATAAAGCTGGGAAAAGAAAAGAAGCAAAGGTTTCCGAGATAAATAATGAGACAGGTATTTCTGAAGATGTTTTGAGAAATGCAATTCTCTCTTTTTATTTTGAGATATTACTTCTAAGAGTTATTCAGCACTTTGATTTTGCAAAAATAATCTCTCGTGGTAATTGCTGAATCACGAATTTTACACTGTGTATGCTTTAAAATATTTCCTTCTAATACAACTTCAGTACATGCCCACATACCTTCAAGCTAACAGTGTTGTTCATGATGCCTGCATGACTTGACATTATGAAGTTATACATATCATGAAGTTAAACAGTCTATGTCTTTTTTTGCCTTGTGCTATTTTGTTTGCTCACTAATTTGTTTATTTCCTTTATGATGCTCTTTACATCTGTGCCGTCCTTGGAAGCTTGAAGTGCGGCTTCATTGAAAGGAAAAATAAGCACAAAGCCTCCTACCTGGCGGGTAGGCATCTGGTCTTTATCAGAGAGGAAATAGGGGCGTGTGCTTAACTTGTAGTTGCAGATTTCAGGTGAAGGTGACCACTGGCTGAGTTGGGCAGAAATGAATGGAGAATGCACAGCTGGGAGTTGTTTGTTTTTAGCTTCAGTTTTTCCTTGGGAGGATGTTTTTGGCTTATTCATCTTTTCCCGTAGCTGGGAAGTCAGTGTTTCCCTTGGATGTGCTCTGGCAGTTTTCCTGGTTAGGGAAGGCACCTTATGTATTGATCCTCTTGCAAACTGCAGGGCAGGTTGTGTTTGAGGAGCAGAAGTACAAGTAGATACTTTTCGATGAGAAAGTAAGCCAGGAGCATCTTCTGGGCTGCTTTGACCAGTTCTTCTGCAGAGTACCTGCCTTCTAACAGCTTTTGACCCAGGCATTTCTTTTTGCCTGTGAGTGTCAACCTGCTTGTAGTTAAGCAGTTCAACAATATCATGAAGAAGTTTTCTTTTCACAGTGTCATCAATGGAGCAGTCTAAACACAAAGCTGGGTTGTAGTTCACTTCTAAAAGCCATGGCTTGAACTTGTCATCAATCAGGATGTCAAAGCCAAAGAGCTCAAAACAATTGGAAGCCTCTGGTAAGGGAGTGACAGCAAGCAGGGTGAGGATCACTATGTTATTCATCTTTTGCCACAGTAGCATGTCATCAACCCCAAAAATTCGAAGGTAAGAACGGAATTTGCTGAATGTCCACTTGCAACCACAGCCAATCCCTTCTTTAAATGTTTTATATGAAGCTCCATATTTGTTTATGCTGGTGTTTGTTAGGTGGGCGTAGACATTGTCTAGAGAACTGAGGTCAAACTTTTCAGTGGCAAACCTCACCAGTCCCTCTTCATAAGTGTAAATGGTGAGTGGGCAAAAACTGGTGACACACACATAAAGGCGAAGATCCAATTTATATCCTGAAATGAGCAAGGGGTTGCTAATGTACTTCTGCACAATGACTGTACAGTGATATACTAAGTCTTTAATGTCTTGGAAAATGAGTATGCCCCTTCCACGG
Organism: Perdix hodgsoniae; assembly: GCA_035772895.1. NCBI lineage: Eukaryota > Metazoa > Chordata > Aves > Galliformes > Phasianidae > Perdix > Perdix hodgsoniae. The sequence goes on along the minus strand of JAPSGF010000056.1, from coordinate 2,226,389 downwards.
GAGAGATGCACAGGTTTACAAATCCAGTAACTAGGTCTGCCTACTGACTGTCTCTCTTTGCTGTACTCTGCTATAAATTTGACATAGTCATTGGGCATGATGAATGCTACTGGACTAAATTCATACAGTGTTGATCCGTATGCTCCTTTCATACGTTTCAGATGCCTTGCCAAATAGTCTTTTCTGGTGATCCTGACAGCTTCTGGGTAGTGGTTGAGTCTCTGCCATGGTTTAATACTGTGGTGGTCTGTCATAGGAAAAGGTGAGTTCCGCCAGTACAAGTTCCAGTCTGTGTCATCTTGCTCCTTTCGGTCAAATTCAATCCAACCACGTTCCAGTAAAACCTCACGGATTATTGCAGGGGCATTTTCATGGAGACGGAACACCAAAGGCTTCAAGGTTTCACTTGCATTATCATCTGCCAACGATTCCATCTTACTAGCTGAAAGAAAATAGAATTGTCAGGAAAGAAGCAGTGCTACAAGTTGTGCTAACAGTCATCAGCCTTTCTGTATTCTTAACGTTTGTTACTCTCAACACATTCTCAAAGCATATCACTCCTGTGTTTCCACTGCCCATGAAAGTCAAAGACTTAAGCTGAAAGTATGTTAGAAGGGCATAAATACCAGACAGCTGTTAAGATAGCACAAAGCATTGACTGCTGAGAAGTTGTACTTCTCAGTCTTGCATTCACTCTTTCTATGAGATAGCCTACTATAATAGCAGTTGTCCTAAAATTTCTGTAATTCATGAGTATTTACTAAATATTATTTCCTGATATGGGAAGTTTTTTCCACAGAAGAAAAATAATCTCTGACAGGTATTTTTAAAACTCTGAATTTTCTTTGTTTTGAAATTGTCAGAATATCTAATTTATGTTTTTTGAAAAGCCAGATTTGACAGTTCTGGTCCAAAAAGACTTTTTAATGTCTTACCTTTAATGAAATGTAAGTTAACATAACTTAAAAGTTTTGTCACTTGCAGAACAGTTTAAGGCTTATTTCATCTGCATGTGGAAAATAACTCAGAATTTCTTGCATGATATAAAACATGCTTGACTTTCTACATCTGACATCTGGTGATCCTCTTCTATGATGTTGTGGCTGTCCAATACATTTTGCTCCTGCTATCTGGCTCAACTATGGACTGTAGCGGAATTCTCCTTAGTGAGAGCTTTCCTTGGGTAAGGGTTTGTAGGAAACAGGAAAGAAACATGGTAGGTACTGCACCCTAATAATGATGTAATATGACTTGGATATTAACACCACAAAGGTGAAAGAAAGACTTCTTTTTCAGAAAGCTGAAGGTTTGCTGCTGAGCCTGCACACAAACGTAACTTGGTGGCATAGTGAACCCAGGAAATTTGTCTTTGCTTCTGCTTTCTTTCCTGGGAGTTTTTTCCTGCCTGATATTAAACAGCAGTATGTCACATGCTATATATATATATATATATACACATACACACACACACACACACTTTTATTTATCTGTGTATATATATATACACACACAAACGTGTGTGTGTGTGTGTGTGTGTGTGTAAAACAAAGCAAGTTTTACAGTAGCTGGTTCAAAATCTTAGGCAATGATTATTACATTGAGGAAAAAACATATAACTGAAAATAGCCATACTAAGCATTTGGATGAGTCATCTTAGGACTGCTGTTAGTGTTGTCTTTTTTGTACTGCTAAGCATTCCTACTAGCAGTGTTTCAGTGAAAAGCACTGTTGTGCAAGAATCTAGAGCAGGTATGATTTACTCTGGTAGGTAATCATAAATCAGGCTGCTAGTAGTATCTAAAGAATGAAGCTGCCTTTGGTGGTTTTCCATGTCAGAATCTATTAATAGTGCATCTTTCATACCTCTGGCACTCAAGGAACAGCATACAGGAAATTGACTCACCAAGCCTCAATATAACAACATGAGCTTCAAACTTTTAGGTAATTAAATACAAAGGAAACAATGAGAGAGCAGTTACCTGCTTTTAAAAAAAAAGTTTTATCATAAATAAGCAGAAGCTCTTACAGTAATATTAGTAACTCTAGAATGATGCAGTGATTTTAGTGAGTTAATTTTAGTCATCTATACAGACGTGTGCCTGGATGAATGCTCACCTCATCATCTAGGAGAATTTTGCCTGTGTTCTCTGAGCACTCATTTTTGGCCCATTCTTTAATAACCTGAAAATCCACCCATGTGTTTGCGGACATTCATCCAGAGTGGAAATGGCTGCAGCTGCTGGAATCCAACACCCACTGACTATTGTTGCAGATGTTTCCATCAGAATAAGGGCTGCAGCTGTGACCCCACTGTTCCTATGGAGCTGTGCGGTGCCCCTGGGGCTACTGAGCAGTCCCAGCCTCTTTCAGGGCTCCAGGTCTGCATTGGCTGCTACCAGCTATTTCTGCATCACAGTTGCTTGTCTTTATACCTGTTGGAGGCAGATCTTGTGGAAATAAGATCCTTTATGGTTAAGCATTGAAACTGTTTGCTTGCAGTGTTCAAGAGAACTGCTGCTGCATAGCTAAACTTAGCAGACTGACGAGAAAGTGTTTTGTATTAATGTCCTCAAACCCTCAGGGCCACAGACCATAATGTGGGTCTTCCAGCTGCCTGTACTGTGTTTCTGTCTCACAAACAACCACTCTAATCGCTCCTTTAGGTGTCATTTCTGTCCAGTAAGCAGCCCCATACTGCAAGGTCAGGAAGGATGCATGCCCATCAGCTTCATCCCACCTGGCTACACCACGTGGCCCCTTATGTGCATCGCCTGTGGGCTACCTGCAACAACAGCACGTTCCCTGACTCGCAGGCACGGGGGTAAGGCTGAGCAGGTGCACGCTGTGTCTGACTGAGCAGAAGTGCTATGAGTTTAAAGGCCGGGCAGAGCACCACGGCGCTCCTTCCTACGTCAGCCTCACCCCACGGGCCTGCCGCCCCGCACGTACCTCTGCCAGTTTCAACCCCCTCCTGGGCCGCTCCGGCCGCAGCTGCAGGCGCTCGAGTGAGCGGGAAGCGGCGGGCCCGGCTGCTGGGACCGGAGGAAGGAAGGGCCGGCGGCCGTTGCTTGGCAATGAGGAAGGGCGGGCTGCGGCGTCAGAGCCGTGTCTGGCTGCCTGCGGAGGGACGTCCTGCTGTTTTGTCCCTCATCCCCCCGGGCTTTCGTCCTGTTACGGTGGAAGCTGTTAATGCCTCAGCATTAATTACTTGAAGTTGACTGTCTTAAGCTCCAGATGGCGCTATAATGCATGATATGCCCAACACCTGCCTCCTCGGCAACGGTCGTTGCGTGACCCAGCTCGGTCCGTGAGCTCTCTGGGGGAACTCATCGCACACAGGCAGCCTCAGGCTGATAGCAGCTGCTACTTCGCTGCAAGGTAAACGCAGCTGTGGCTGTGGGAGAGATCAGAACCTGTGTGGTAGTGCAGTATGGAGTGAAGGTGGGTCTGTCTGTGTCCTGCTGCTGGACCTCAGTGCAGACAGACCTGGGCTGCTTGCTGCCTGACAGCCATGTTCTGGTACAAACTACATACAGCCAGACTGTAACTGAATGCTCTTCACAGCAAGTGCTTAAGAAAGGCAGGATGAGAAGAATGTAAATCGTTATAAATGGTGACTCCACGATCATAGATTGCTGGAACCTTTATATGCATTCCCTGCAATCAATCAGGTCAGCAGTTCCAGTGGCTGCTATCTTCTGATGTTGCGTGTGGCTTTTTCAGCTTCAGTTGTAAACCTGTGGTACCAGGTCTGATCCACAAATACAAAATTGTTAGGACTTTAAGAGTCTTGTATACATTTATCAAGACTTTATTAATAAAAAAAAAAAAAAGCAGGTGTTTAGTTGTATGAAGGAATGAAGTCAGATAATATTCCTTTATAAGGCTGAAATATTTACTCCTAAGACTTGTTGTTGTTGGCCCCAAAATCTATTTGAAGCTGTTGAACTTTGGAACACCCATGGAAACCTGCCTATAGGAGGTGACCTTGATAACTCTGACCCTGATGGATTAGATACGTGTTTCCTGGGTGTGAGGTCCCTTATTTTCTTTTTCTGTAGCAGCAGGTGTCCCAGGGGATCTCTTAGCTTCCAGGTACTCAACCACTCCATATGTCACCATGGACAACATAAGCACAGCCAGTAAAATGTACAGCTTGATGTAGACTCGCAGTGTGGTGCTGTAACCAAAGGCAATGACGAATCCGCATGATTCCCAGAGACGGTAACTTGCAAAGGCAGCCTCTGTGTGTTTTTCAAATAAAACACCATAAAGTCCTGAATGAAAACAAGGAGACAAGGCTTGTGAAGGTTAAGTTTGAAACTACGTATTTTCTGCAACAGGGATAAATAGGCCATGTCAGGGAAAAGAAACCTTCCCTCTTAAAGGACAGAAGAAAGTACAGACTTTATTGTAGAATATTTTTGCACTCACATGAATTGTGGTAAGTTAAATAAAAGAGCAAAAATGACAAAAAAGCAAATAACAGAGAAAAAGGGAAAGAAAATGAAAGGAAGATGTGTGTGTCAAAGTGAAGTGATAGAAGTTTGTTTTTCAAATTATCAGCGAGAAAAGGGGAAGGTTTGTAGGGAATTCCTTATATACTGTCATGTTCTCTTGAAAGCTCCCTCTGAGTTTGGTCAGCTGCACACCCATGATTCAGGCAGGGATTCCTACCTCTGGATCCTGGTGAAGCACCAAGGGAAGAGCAGAGGGCTCACTTTCCTCTGGGTGCTGAGCTAGCATCAGTGGTGATAACGAAGCCAGCATTTCCACTGACTCAGCTGTGGTGAGCAGGGAGGAATGTGATGAACCTTGACTTTTCTCATTCATTTTTATATCTATAACAACTTGTGTATTTGAAATATGCATATTCAGCCAAAAGACAAAGAGAACAAAGTTCTTTGGAATGCTGGGTCTTAATTACCAACCCTGCCAAGTGCAGTATGGAACCAGTTTGCCTGACCAAAGCTGTGGAAAGTCCCACTGGGCTGGCTGAGTGCAGGGGCTTGCTGCTAGGTCTGAATTCTAATTGATAGCTATAGTGCCTCACTTTCATGAAAATTCTGTCCTGCCTGCTTTCCCACTCCTACAGCCTCTTCCCCTTGCTCTGTTGGTAGGCATGGATGTGGAAGAGGACTGCTGAAAATAATTTTTGTCCAGGTTTATAAACTTTCCAGTCTGATTCACATCCTTTCTAAAGGCAAACATCATGCTCAAGAGAGCTTTGTTATACTGCAGTCTACCTGTGCTGCACAATTGTTGTCCCTGAAGTGCGTTTATTACCAGGAAGGTGATAACAGCAACTGTGCTCAGTTTAGATAAGAGAGGGAAGTACGCACTCTGAAATGAAGCAGGTTTCAACTGGTAATGGAGTGCACACGTGTACACAAACATATTAGGAAACTTTGTAAGATGAAATGACTCATCTATTGTTTGCCTGCATACCTCTAGGGGGAACTCTAGCATTAACTATTCACAACAGGCCAAAGTAAACCATCTCTGATTACCGTAAAATGGCTGTAGTATGCAGCACAGTGATGTATTTATTCAGTGGTTAGTCTGCTGAAATGGAAAGGGCCTTCATGGAAGCTTGCCTAAGGAAGTACCACAGACCTTAGTCCCTAATGCTATTTTAGAGGTCCTAGTCTCACCTCATAGCCTCTGGAGTCAGGAAGTTTTCTAATTATTTTAGTGCTGCTTTCCTTCTATGAAACTGATGAAGAGGAGAAGAAATTCTGTCCTAAGCAGGCATTTCAAACTGCTGATCTTGTTCTGGGATGCAGCACTATAGAGCAATGTCACTGCACAATCTCCTGCCATTGTTGTGACAATGCAAATTCTGTGCATTTTGTTACTAGGAGCTGCAGAATAACTGTAAAAGATGATAAAAAAGGATACTGTGCAAGCATAAGGAACATTTGTCTTTTTCTTAGTTAGCAACAAATCTGAAGGTTTTAATGAGTGTTCAGCAGGAGCCTGAACATGTGGGTGACCCACGACAGTGCTGTAATAGAGGCTGGAGTTGTCACAACACTGCAGAGCTCACTAGTACAATGACTTGTGCACACAACGCGCAAGTTGTGCCTTGTGAGGGCATTAGCAACTGCACTATCTTCCAGCCTCCATCTCTTACACTGAAACTCTCTGTACCTACTCCCTTCTCTTAATGAGGGAACTGGGTGCCCCTTCCTCAGGCATGCTGGAACCACACCGAGATGTCCTCAGGGAAGTCAAGTATCAGAGGATGAGGACTGCTGTAAAGATCCCTCATCTTAGTAAGAGACGTAAGATTCTGGAGAATGATTCTTAAGAGTGTTGGGAAGGAGAGAGGTGGACAGCCAGGGAGATGGCTGGCAGGGGAAGCAGGAAATGAATCACCAGCTTTACTTCAAAGAGTGCAAATCGTCACCGATGCTCTCCCTTTATAAACCTGAACAGCGAAAGCACTGACTTAGAATTGTACCAAAGGCACAAGGCTGTGGGTTGAGATGAGAGAAGCTGAGAGGGTGTTGCTTGACATGTGTAACAGCTCTGCTCTAAGTGATATGACCTGAAACTGTTGGAAGGACAGAGCAATCTGGCTAGGCACTTCTTTATTTGTATAGGACACTGTAGGAGTGCTGGAAAGGAGTTCTGTAAACACCAGGAAAAGGACTATGGTGATTTCCCTTTGGCTCTCTAGAAGAAATGGACTGATTTATCCAGTGTGCAAAATCATCAAATCACCTACTGAGCTAACCAGAGAGATGAGGGAGAGGACACCTAGATACACAGGCAGATATGGGAACTAGCGAGTTAGTTCTGTCACCTATGTATGCCTTCAGTATCTGCCAAAAATGAGTTTGAGATAGAGAAATAAGAAGCAAAGTACAAGAGCAAATGGGAGAGCATTTATAACAGTGCCTTGTGGACACAGGCTATGGCACTGGCTTAAAAAGACTGTGAATGACGGTCTTTAGCCGCCTGTTAATATTTCAAGTCAAAGGAAACTGTATCTTTTTCTTGCTCTATACAGCATTTTGTAATCTGTCTTCAGTCTGTAGAAGATCACTTCCTCTAGTTCTCGTTAATGGTAAGTATAAGTGAACCCTTACAGAAGTGAATGTGTATCAGCTCGTTATCTGTACTGTGTATAATGCTGGGGATTAATAATTACATTGTATCACAGAGCAGAAGATCATAAAAGATTTTAAAGACGTGTATAGTATATCAGACAAAAAGTCCAAACATAGCCTTGCAGTAACAAATTCATAGGATGAGTGTAAGAAATAAGCAAGTACAGAATGCCTTATTTTCCAAAGAATGGTCTTTCCCCTACTGAGTCTGGCAGTTAAAGACACAGGGACCTTCTGAGTTTTACCTTTCCTCTGTACCACCAGCTTTAGAAACCCCCAAGAACATTTCCCCCTGCAATGATGTAATGCCAACTTAAAACCATTTACATTTTTGGGCTCTTGTCAATCCTTTGGCAATGAACACCACAATTTGATTATGTATTTTCTGGAAGAAACATTTCCTTCATTTTCTATGAAACCTGCTGTAGGACAGGGCTGTTTGGTACCACTTGTTCTGTTATTAAGAGAAATAGTGAAAAAATCATTTTCTAATCACTTTTCCTATATTATTCACGATCTCACATTCTGCTTTCCTTATTTATCACTTGTCCAGGCTGAAACATTTTAGTCCGTTATTCTTCCTTCACATGGAAGTCTCTCATGACTCTGCTTCTTTTTATTGCCTTTTTGTACCTTATCACATCTGATTATGATTTTTAAATGGAAGAAATCAGAAATGCATGAATCATAGATTTGTGTGGTTGCATAATGTTGTTCTCTGTGGTTTTTCCCCTCATTTCTTTTCTAATAACTACTAAAAGCCAATTTACTGCTTCTTTTGTTGCTGAGATTTCAGTTGATTTTTTTTGAGTGGTCTCCTATTTATTTTTTTTTTACAAAAGACAGACTAAATGTAACATTCTTCTGAATCTTCTAATTTTTCTGTGAATACGCTCCTCCAGAATATTTATTCTGAATACCTGTTATCATCTTTCACAATGTTCTCCTCTCTTCATCATGGAAAAAATATTTAATAAGTATTCTGCTTTCTAATTCTCACCTTCTGATTTGTTCTACTCTCTAAAGAGCTAATACATGTCTTTCAGTTGCAGTCTTAAACCCATTCTAATTATTATGCATGTCCTAAACCAGATTGCTTATAAATATAAACATGCAGATTTTTATATCTCAGGAGAATTCTTTCATTGTCACCAAGACTTACCATTAGTTTGTGTCTGCCAAATGGCATCCAATAAGCCCCAAAGAGCAGGGAATATGAAAAACACGACAAGCTGGTTAGAATGAGGTTTCCACAGCAGTAGTGCTATTATACAGGCAGTGTTCGTAGCTGTGGCTGTCAGTTTAGAAAGAAAGCAGAGCAATATAAATGCTATTATATGCAGAAGAGGTAGTGGTATATGCACTTTAAAATTCTTCCCCCAACACAAGGCACAAGGCAATCCAAAAATCTTTCTGGTTCATTGAGATTTGTACTGACTGAGTTGATATTGCATGAAATATAATATGATGCAATCCTTTCACAGTCTTTTGTTAATAATTCTGAGCAGAGTCCTGAACTGAGGGATCCTGGGAGCTGATGTGGCTGTTATCACAGGGGACCAGAACTGCACTCAGCAGGAGAAGGGGCTGCTGAAAGCCTCGCAATCCAAATGCGAGACCATGTGGCAGGGGAGAGAAAGCACTGTTCTGCTCTGATCAAATATGCATAGATTTCTTTTCAGGGCTAAGGAAGACAATTAAGAATGTCCTGAGGGTCTGCTGCCTTCTTAAAAGTAGTATGTAAATGATTAGTCCCTGTCACTGGTGCACCTTTCTAGTCTGAGTACAAAGACTGGGAAACACACCTGATAGCTTCAGAGGCTTTGCACTACTAATGCTATTTTTTTATTGCTATTAAGTTATTGTTGGGTGGTGGTGTGTTTTTGTTGTGTTTTTTGTGTTTGTGTGTGTGTGTTTTTGTTTTGTTTTGTTTTGTTTTACATCTAAAAAGAGTTCCACACAGACACCTATAGAAAAATCACAGATGATTCAGTGATGGCAGTGTAATGAACTCTAAATTTCTTCTTTCTTGCTCAGGTTTAAAAACTCCTATGGAGGAAATTCCTCTAGTGATGCACATTAACTCAGCCAGTGATGTTTCTAATAATACAAGTTTTTAACAGTATAGCCCTGTGTGATGGAAGCAAGGTATCAATACTTTGGGGTGGATACTTCAGTGGATACTGGGACAGAAATGAAATATTTCTTGGTGTTTTTCTGCCCCCATTATGCCATTGCTCCCTGAAATTTGTTCTCTGGAGAGAGGGAACTAGATTCTCTCTTACTGGGTTCTTGGTTGGTTTTGCTTCATAAAAAGTGTGGCAATGGAGAAATCATTTTCAGGTTCATTGTAGACCTCAACATCTGTAATCTGTACTGTAGGATCATTTATCACCATTGCATTGTAGTTACAAAGCTTCAAAGCTGCAGGACATTTTCTGAATAGGCAGTGCCCTCAAAAGCAGGGTGAACTCACCACCAGCAAAGTGACATAAGACAGTGACTTGAGCACAGTGGTGTGCCGTGCTGCCTTTCTTCTCATGAGTTAATTTTGCCTCCACATCAGTTTTAATTGCTAGCTGACAAGGAGCTCTCACTTTGTCCTGCATGCAAAGGGTTGAGCACTGGATTTGATGCATTATGTGAGGTGATCAGTCCTTCGAGTGACCTTTACATACCTAATGCAAATAGAAATTTTCTACCAGTGAACTGAGAGATCTTTCCAAAGAGCAGAGAACAAAGGGAATTCACAGCTGAAAAGCAGATCATCACGTAACCAACATAATGAATCCCCAGGGCACAGGTCACGTAAGTCTGCAAGAGAGGAGACAGAGGTGACATATTGGCTTTAGTGAAAATATGCAGCTATGGTTCAAGGGTCTTATCAAGAGTATTTAGTAAATAGCCAACACAGAGGTCAAAGGAGCGTAGCTACAGAGTTTGCTGACAAGTCTCTGAGTACTGACATGGTTGGACTTCAGCAGTGATATTCCTAATCCAGTTCCCAGTTACACTGATGCCATGCAAACAGCAGTAACAAGGAGGGGAAGAAACTGGAGCACTGCTAACCATGCAAATAAAGCTCCTGGCAGTGACACTAGGAGTTTTCTGCCCTTGCCTTCATAGATCAAGATCTGAAATCTGACAATTGGTGCTATGGCATTACTGAGCAGTTCCCAGGAAGCAAAAAGGACCTCACCTATAAGAGCATTCAGCCAGTCAATGGATTGCCCCTCTCAATCTGTTCAAACACAGCAGCAGGTGCACTCTTCCATCCGCCTGTATGCTAGGTTTGAAAGCTTGAGTGTCAAATAATCAGCTTAGGAACTTTGCTCCCTTTCTTTGGAGGCTTTCTCAACAAATGTGTGGAGAACACACCTGAAGTGTGTCTCGGTTTGTAGAGTGAGGGAGGAGGAGCAATGGTGATCATTTTAATGCAAAAGCTTCCAGCCATCAATGTTGAGGGTTTGCCCTCCTTCTGTAAAGGTTCTCACAATAAAATAATGTGGTATGTGGCTGACTTGCACTTATAAAAACTCAAGGGAAACCAGAAGGAAGGAAGATGGAAAAGCTTCGCAGACTTCTGGCTTTTCTCCCACTTTGTTATTTACAACAAACTGAAGAGTTTGAACCTGTAGCTCTCTGCTGTAGTCTCTGCTGATGAGTTAAGCTCTGTGTGTGTTTTTTTTTAGGCTGTTCCAAGGGACATATTTACCACTGGCTTATCCCATTTGAAGATGTCACTCAGAGTTCATTCAAGTAGAGGTAAGCAGTTATTTAGCTAACCACGAATCACCATTAAAAAACATCTTCATTTAACAAGTAAATATAGATCAGATGCAATTAGTAGGACACAAAAGCACAAAGAACAATTAGACAGAAATAGATTTTCATTGTCATCCACACCTTTGTGTAGTCACCAGCAAGAAATCCCTGTTCAAACCCACTGTACATTGTCAGAGGGATTAGAAGACATTGTCTTTTATCTTTAAGCTGCTGGAAAGTTGCTAGGAACGTAGACCAAAAGGATGGTGTCTTTTGTATTTCTTTCTCAGTCTCTGCTTGGTCAGATTTGATCTGGTCCAGAAATATAATAATCAGCAACACAGCTAGCACACCACTAGCTGCAAAAACAAAACAAGAAGTTCATGAAAAAAAATAAGGAATGCTGGAAAAAGGATGGGAAATTGCTTGTTACTGTTATTGTTCTGACTTAGTGCTTAGCTCTGCATGGGATGTTTTGGCAGATGAATCTGATTCCGCTTCAGAGTAAAGGCCAATTCTGTGTAAACAAGGAGGCCTGATCTACGCTCACATCTTCATACAGCTGTACACCTTGCAAATCCCCTCCGCTTAACTGTGACTTGAATGTTGTGACAGCCGCCAGGCCAGCTGCACGGCCACTGAGGGTGATGGCTCACCCTTCCAGGGCAAGGCAGGGGTCATGGGGACTGGGAGCTGGCCAGAGAGTGCTCCCTCTGGGTCTATCAAAAGGCTTTAAATCAACACAGGAGAGGAATATACACTTTCAGTGCCAAAGCACTCATGGCTGGGGGTGGATCTTCCTTCAAATACATGGAAAGAAAAATATAGTGCTAGAAGTAGAACTGCTGTCTTGGATCCCAGTATATGTAGCCATTTTCTGTTGGCTTTTTATTTTATTTTTAGTCATCTCTGAACTGTGCTTTAAGTACAGAATAAGTGTTATTTTTAAGATAATAGTGAACAACTGTGCTCTTGAAAAAGATGTGTTACAGCTTTATACCTATAATTTCTTATCAGAAGCAGCATATAAAAGAGTACATACAGTAGTTAAAAAGTGATCATGTATGCATCAGTCTACATACGCTGCTCATGGAGTGAATCATAAAGATTTTGTTCATATAATCAAGGAGATATTTATGGATCATAGTACCCATGAAGACAAAAATTGGCAACCAGTTTCTGACAGGTAAAAGGCATGACTGTATTTCTTCTCTTGCTGATGGACACTAGAAAACCACTCATGGAACCAAGTGGAGTTAAAGAGCAAGAGGAGAACTGAGCATTTCTTCTCATCCATATGGCCTATTTGGTGTGCTCCTGTGTGTTCATCCTCTTTTCTGTGAACTTTGAAGGCACAAATGTGTTAGCAGATTTAAAGAAAATTGCTACATTTTGTAATCATGTATTATTTCTCACCCATGTTTCCTAGATTGAAATTATATTCTCCATTGTACTGATTCTACGTGGTAGCTGGACTGTAAAACAATAGTGGTGTATATTCTGCCAGTGTGCTCATCGGTGTGTTTGGGCTGATGGCAAGACTTATGAGAACAGGATATCTGCATTTACAATGGGCAAATATTCTAACAAATATGTAAATTAATCAAGAGTGATTACAGGAGATGAGTAACTGCATGGCTTAATAGTGATTGGTATGAACATAAAAAGAAACATCCACAAAATGAACAAGAGGCTTATCTATTATTGGTTCCACCTAAGCAGGCAAACTGTGTACTCAGCAACCAAACGGGAAAGACGTTTAAAAAATGTCTGTAAATGAAATATTTAGTTATTTGGTTTCCCTCGAGGTAGGAAAAGACATATCTTTTATTAAAAGCTTAAAAGAAAAATGAAACCCTACTGACACAAGGTCAGTAGACAGCAAGGTTGCATTCATTTTGCATGAGCAAAGCCTAAGGGACTGCTGTATATGTTAGTCATCACATTTAAATTTAAACCTGAGAGCCAAACCTGCCTTTAACAAAAACTCATCAGCTTCAGCAACCTCTGGAAGTGGGGGAATACTCTTTGTGTTTCCTCACTTCAGAGGAGTGGAGGTTTGCACAGGAGAGGGGGTTTGCTGTGGTGGACTTGCCTGGTGTGTGCTGGCTCTGGCTGGATTGCACGCTCTCTGCTTCAGTGTATGACAAATTCTGTGCATCTGTCTCAGCATTGAGAGTATATCTGTGTGCAGAGACTAAGTTATTTTAACAAAGGTAAGGCCACATTCTGCCTTGCTAAAATACTTCTCATTTATCTAGAGACGAGCCTGTTTTGACACAGATGCATTTTGAACTTTCTTCATTGCTACAAAATGTTGCTGAGTTTTTATCTATGTTTTTGTCTTTGCAGTTTTTGATGGCATCAGTCTTCTCTGTCTTTGATTTCTTTCTAGCCCTGTGCAAGGAAGATCGATAGCAGCTGTACTTACTAAATGAGAAATATGCCAATTCACCTACTGCTGCTTTTTATCTCTGATTTTCTCACAAAAGCATTATAATTTAAGCATCTCAGCTGAGAATTGACTGAAGTTGTAAAATCTCAGCAGGGATCCAAAAACCTCCTTCTGAATGACTGCATGTTCTAGGAGCTGTGGTTCACATCCACCTTTAATTACAGTGCAGTTCTCATGCTGAACTGTGGTACACGGGTTAGAACACTCCTGCCTGTTCTGATTAGCATCCACAGATGACTGGCAGCTGGTGAGTTCAGGTAGAATCATAGAATCATTAAGGGTGGAAGTGACCACTAAGCTCATCTAGTCCAACCATCAGCAGTACCTCTAGCAGAACTGCTCTTAGCACTGTGGACCATTGCTAGTTTATATGAATCAACCCGATGCCATCAGTAACTAGTTTGCTATTACTGATACTAAAAATGGTGGATTTAAAACTCTCTCTTGCATAACTGGATGAACTTGTGTAGTCCTCAAATTGCAGTGTAAGCGTACTTTCAATTCTAGTCTGAATCAGCTTTCCTCCAGGTGAGAAGTCTTGCTCCTTTAGACAAAAATCATGTGACACTGGCACATGGCATTTGAAACTTTTTAGGAAGGAGTACTTTACAGCTCTCATTATATTATTTCCTTCTAGCAAACTGGGTTGAAATAGGAAGTTGGAAACTTAATCCACAAAATCATGCTTGGTTTCACAAATATTAAGTTCTCCATCAGTGCTATTCACTGATGACTGTGGATTACTTACCAGTGTAGACCCCTAGCAGAGTGTAGACCAAGGACTTAGAGGGTTCTGCCAAGGCAGTGGTGTTAGTGGTATTGCTCTCACAATCATATGCCCCACAGCATGCCAGGTCTTCTTCTGAGATTTCCACTGATTCAGTAAGAACCAAAAAAAAAGAAAGAAGGGCAAGACGGAGATGAAATCAGATGAATTCATGCTACACATAAAGATGTAGTGAAAAGGGAATCTAGCACTCAGTGCCTAATTGTGGTTTCAAATCCTTCCAATTACAGATGTTAACTTCAAAATCCAAGCTTAATATGCATAAAAAATTGGTTTAATGGAAACAATTGCTCAAGACAGAACATGAATTGATAGTTACATGAAGGCACAGACTAAAGCCAGAGGCTTGCATCTGACTACAATCTCAATTTGCGTTATTTGAAGGTCCAGTGTTTATCTCTAACTTCTGATTTATATTACTCTGCAAGAAAGGACTTTCAGTTTACAGCAGTGCTTAACTGCTCTTACAGAAGAGCACATTGTCCCTATCCAGGACATTTCTGTGTTTGATATGATAGAGGAATGGAAACCACTTCTGTCTTATTAATTCAAGTTATGATTACCCGCTAATGCAGACTTCTAAGAAACTGGCTTTTCCTGGCTTTATTAATTTATTACTGGCTTTATTACAATTTGAGAGCATATTTGAAACCAGAACAGTATGGCAGGGTTTGGAGTAAGACCTTTGCTTTGTTTAATCGCTTCAGCCCTGTGCTGGGCTTGTGCCAAAGCTGCACACACACATATGCTTACACACCCTGTGTGTCCTCATGACATTGTGCCCAATTCCTTCAGGACCCCACTCGTAAAGGCAAAATACTGACCCAAACTGTGTGCATGAATAAGCTTTGCAGTGAGAAAAGATTGTTAAAAAAACAAAATTATTTCAGTATTTTTGTTGCAGAATTTTCCATTGGTCCAAGCATAGTAAAGAGCAATACAGTGTACCTTGACTGATTCCTTAAACAGGACTTGGTCTGTAATTTTGCAGTTGAGTTACTGAGTAACAGCATTTAGTGTGCTTTTCTTCATTGCTTCCAATCAACGCTGCTGCAGTGTGAAGTAGCTGTTCACTTCATAAACAACTTTAGGTTCGGTATAGATCAAAACATAAAGAAAATAATTACCTTACTATAGTCAGTGGTTATAGCTACATGGCTTTGGATGAGCAAATGCACAGCCAAGTTACCATATGCAAACTCCGACTCACACTAGTAAAGCACAGAATGGTGCAAAATAAGTTTGTTTGTTTGGGTATTTTTATCTGTTCATGTATGACGATGAACACACAATTAGTGGTATAAGAACTGCAAGGCAGGGTTTGCTTTGTTCTTCTGACAGTAAATCTGCAATGTTGGTGAACGAGAAAGGATGACTCTCTTGATTTACATTGATTTCTGTCCCTTATTGTAGCATTCCATCATGGAGCAGCTTGCCTTACTGTTTCTGGATTCAGTGATGCAGGCAATACCTTAATGCTGTCTACTAATACTGTATCTTTCTTACTGCTCCATGAAACTTCAAGCACGTTTGAAGTGAGTAATACAGGTAGTAGGTACCTTTACTGCACTGTCAGAGGAGAGACAAGGAACTAAGTACCTGGAGACCCTTACCCCCAGACAGTTCTCTTCTGCTGACAAAGCATAGCTGGGAAGTATGGCTGCTCGTCACTGAGACATACATGGCCTTTGGCTTTGAGAGCTGGTCATTGCACACCTCCCAGGAGAGCAGCCTTTCCTGAAATCCCATGTAACTGATAAAAATAAGTAAAAGTTAGAGTTTCTTTGGAGTTCAAGGAACATTCCTTGATGTAGAAGTATGGGGGACTTACAAGATGGCCAGTATTTTAATCTTCTTATTATCTTCATTTAACATGATGTGTACTGTGAGGCAAAGGAGAGTAAAAGGTTTTGCAGACCCCACCACTGCACCAAATCCTCTGCCCCCCAGATGAAATCAGAGCAGCTGGTCCCTTCTGAGACATCATATGACTCAGTAATCAGGTCAGTAGGGCTCTGCTGCAAGTCCTTTAGCATTCTGCTTTGGCAGTGTTTGGGTTTAGAAGATGCCTGATTCTCCACAGTTATCACAACCGTCGTGTTATAAACCCAAGGATTCAAAGTTTAAAACCTGATACCAACTCTCTGACACTTGGGCTTAACCTAATACCTATTTGAATATCCTCCAGAGAACATACAATTTAACTGAGCCCAGGAGGGAGGCAGCTCCTTGCTATTCATAGTAGCAGTGCACGTGGAAAGCTCCTTCCATGTCCATCCTGCTCTGACTTTGATAGTATAGGGAATGGCTGGGAGAGTGCAATAAAGATAATACACAGTAATGCTGTGAATCTCTAAGGTGGTGTCCAAGTATTAATTATCTTCACAACTGCCTGTTTAAGACTTATGCCAATTACAAGCATGGGAAATGAGGGCAGTGCCGTTGAGTGATTTCTTCAAACTACATAAACATCTGCTGTCTGAGCCTGAAACGTGCTGGAGAAGTCCTGGCATGCAGATTCCTGCCAACAGCTATTTCTATTTCTTCTTGACAATTCTGAAAGCACTAATTTTTGGTGAGCACCAACACCAGCTTGGCTAACTGTGAATGCTTAACAGCAAACTAATTCAGTACTACAGGCTTTGTGAAAAAGTTGCTCCAGTGTTTTGCCTTTCATTTTAATCTACTTTAAGTCATATCTTGAAGACTGTCACTGCCAGCAGCCTATCTGTGCTTTAGAGACATGAGAGGAATTCAATAGACAGCTATTTTTGAGCTAGATGTCTGAACTGTCTTTATAGTTGATGAAGTGTTGATAGAAAATAGACATTTCCAGAGCAATTTAGCAGATCTGCTGCAGATGAGCTAACTCACATCTGAAATGCTTGTTTTTACTGATTATGATGGGAATTGAGGGTCACTAGCTCAACTACAGAAATCTGTTCTTCAACCATCTAAAACTAGCTCATGTATATAGTAGAAGTGCCAAGTTTTAAGATATATTTTACCTTTGTTGGAAGATTGGCTAAGTATCAGGGATGAAATAAGATTTCCCCAGATTCCAGAGGACTGAAATATCAGAAAGAAGACCCCAAAGTATTGGTTGATAATGTCTTTCCCAATTTTTCCTGCTTTCTCAGCGTATGAATTGCCAGCAATGGTGAGGTAAGTGCATTTGGCAGACCAGAGTGGTGCTCCTCCTAAGCCCAGGATCACAGAGGTGGGGATTAGTGTGTACCTGCCAAAGAACACTTGATTTAGCAGAATTATCATCTTTTAGCATAATAATTATTTACCCAAAGATCCAGAGGCAGAAAATAGACATCAAAGAAATAGATTTATCCTGTGTGTGATTCAACAAACCTACTGTGTGAAATTGAGAAAGGGCCAACCTTACAAATCTTAGGATCTGAAAACACTTCCAGTTGTGTGTAGGGGCTAAGTCTAGGCTAGCTGGCTTTGTGCCCATGTATTCAATCCCCTTGTAATTGAGAATTACACTGCATTTGCTCCTCAGAAGGTGGATCACAACACCTTTACTCTGTAAAGTTGCATCCACTGTTACTAGAGAGTAGGAGTACATTATTCACCCATTATTCTAAAGTGGCCTGGGAGGAACTCATCTCCTCTACTCACAAAGCCAGATTTCTCTTCAGTCTTTTCAAAAACAGATCAAAGAGTCATTTGGATTTTAAAAGAATCCTCTGATTTTGTTTTGATTTTTTTTTTCTCAAAGGGAAATCTCTGCAGTACATAGGAGCTAGAGAAGCAGCTTCAGGTGGGTGGATGGATGGATGTATTCATTCTGTCTTTTTGCATCTTTTTACTTCTGCTCTGTTACTGAATTTATTTATCCCTGTTCCTTTAGGTAATTCCTTTTGCACCTAATATTCAAACCCACAGCATGGGGGTAATGTAGGGGTTGAAACAAAAGAGAACTCTGCCCTCACTGTTATCTAGCCCAGATACAATAGAGAGGATTCATGTATTTGAATTGGATAATAGTACCAGCTAGCATAGAAGTTCCCCAGGGAGAAGGCGATGTAGCAGCACATGGAGCCTGCAATAGTCCACTTGCAGCCCAGCTTCTTGATGAGAATTGGAGGGAGAAACATGGATGAGATGATGAGAGCAGCATAGAGAACACTTAGGGAAGCAACGCCCAGGCCTTCCTCAGAGTTGAGACTGCTCTGCATAGACAGAAACAACGAGACAGTTCTTATCACAGGTGTATGCCACTGTGAAGTACAGCGGGTGGCTTTGGGCAGAAATAGGGAGATGGAAGCTGGACCTGAGTGTTACCAAGTCCTTTCCCCAATGGACTCTATGAATTTGTTATTTTCTCAGTGATAATCCCTTTTAGAAGTCATAGTACTGAAACAGTTGAGGATTACTCAGATGCAAAACTTCGGTGAGTCCAATTTTTATATAATGTAATTTGAGTTTCACGTTGAAAGGAAGCTGAATGAAGGATAATCTCGTTTTGCTTTGGTCCTTTCTTTTTCCCAAACAAGAATATCCTTAGTGCTGTATTGCAAGGGCTGACTTGGCAAATGAAAAATTCTTTAGTTAAAATTGCATGTCTGTTGTAGTCTAAATTCATGGCCCATCAGGACATGGAGGTGAGAAGAGAATTTTCTTTGTTGAATAGTGTCAATGTGTTTGGAGACTGGAATAATTGTTTTGTCAACAGGCAGAGAGACTTCCTGATCACAGAAGTTGAGTGTCTGATTTTGTCAGCAACAGCATCCAAGAAAGCAGAGCCAGGCTTTCAAAATCATATGAGTTCTTAACTGTTAAGAGTTTCTCTGGGGATAGATGGGAGAAATATTGAAATAAACATTGCCTGTTTTCAGTTCTTCACCTACAGACTACAATGCAATAAAATAACTTTTGATTGTGTCACAGGAAGTCCTCTTTAGCCACCAAAATAAAGTGGAGACAGAAGGGATTTACTTTGTAAGTCAGCACCAGTCTTTCTTGCAGTATAGGGGACATGAATATTGCAGTGCTTAACCTGAACATGGGTGGTTTCAGATGCTAGGGCTGACTTGCAACTTCTGAGGTTTATCATTGCCCCTCTTCTTAGTCTTCCCAATTTGTAGCACCTCCATCCATTTGTAGAACTTCCCTGAGCTTGGAATTTGAAAGTGTTAGCAAACAGAAACCGATCTGAGAGAGAAGAGGTGAATGTATGGAGATAGGAGGGACCTTCGATGTGATTCTCAGGAACATGATTTAATGGAGGGTTGTTAGAGTTAGGTAAGTTTGGTTAAGTTGTGGTTGGACTTGATGATCTTTAAGATTTTTTCCAACCTGAACCATTCTGATTCTATGATTCTCTGACATGAGCTTAGCCCCTTGTTACTGCAGATAACTATCATATTATATTTAAAAAAAAAAAAAGCCTTAATAATAATGTTTAATTTCACCTTCAAAGCATTCATATTCCTGCACTGATTGGAAAATCCTTCCAGAACCCACTTGGTCAGGGGCATCTTCTGGTATCCTGCCTAATCCTGCTTATAGATAGCTGAGATAAGTGTGTTTGTCATTAGACCAACATTCTAGTCTGAAAAGCTTCTCCTTGTGTTTATCTGTCCTGAAGTATTTGTAGAAAGCAACAGTTTCCCCTCAGTCTTTTTCAGCTATGCTAAGAAAGCTAGCTGTGGTGTATGGTATGTTGTGTTCAAATCTCTCTTAAAACCAATCTCAGTTATGTGTTTCTAGATGTTAGTTTTAATATAAACTGTGGCCTGCCTTTTTATAAAATAGCTTTTTAAAATTATTATGTTTTATCGTGAAGTCAGGAGTTATAGTATTGTTTCATGCTTACATTATTTAATGAGTTAGGAATATACTTTTATTATTTAACATTGTTGTGTTTTAATAATATTCAAAATATAGCAATTAAGAAGTATTCCAAAACCAAAAACTTTTCCAGAAAAGAAATTTGTTTACCATTTTCAATGTATTTCTTTGAGAAATATCTCAGAGAAACTGTTTTCATACAAACAGCTTTTGTGGATCTAAAAAAGTACGGTGATGCAAGTATTCCAACTGATGAAGAAATACTAGAAAATTCTATTTAGTAGATGCTATGGACATTTGTGAAGGATAGTAACCCATGTTATACTGTTGTCTCAACCTATGTCATGAATATATCTATACCTATGTAATATATAAAAATATATTATAAATCTGTGAGGAAGGCATTTTCTATGTGTATATATATGGAAAGACTATGGAAAGACTAGGAAGAGGAATTTCACACTACCACTGGGGCAGATGCATTTCTGGGCCAACTCTCTGACAGCTATTTGAAGATGCTTCACTTACCTGTAGACTCTGGAGCCCTCCATAAGCAGTGAAGAGAAGTAAAAATCCAAAAGAAATGACCAAAACATTCTTAAGATTCTTTTCCATGTTGATTCAAATAAGACAAAGGTCTCCCAGTGCACAGAATTGATCCAATTATTCCAGGAGATGCTTTGAGATGGAGAAAAACAGCTTACGTTTTGTTGGGAGACACTTCTCACTGTGTTTGTAGAGGAAAGAGTTGTTAATTATTTGAGGATTGTCCAATGAACTTTACTTTTTCTGACAGTAAAACTCCAGATGGAGTTGTTACTCATTCACCTGTTTTGACTGAGGCAATAAAGCATGCTCCCAAGGGAAATATATCAGGTTTTATTAGATTTGCATTTGATACTTGAGTATATAAGTAATTTGCAGTACTTTGAGTTTAGTACTGCAGTTATACGTGATAGGGCTTTCCCCTATCACTGGCATAGAAGAATAAACTGCACTGAAATGCCTGTCTAGCATGAAGATAGCTCTAATCCATAAAGGGCAAAGATTAAAAGATCATATTGAAATCTATATTAGGCCTGTTGCTTAACTAAGGTCACAAAAGATTTCAAGGAAATGGGGTTGTTTTTAATCAAGTCTCATCTGCATACAGCAGCTCTTTATATATGCAGCGTGTCAAAACAGGATTGCTGGCTGCCAGGCAAATGGGAGCTTCTTCATCCGCAGGGGGAACCCCATGGCTTTGACATTCCAAATTTACCAAGTCACACTCATGAAAATCATTTTTCTCTATCAACTCAGGAGTCAAGAAGAAATCTAGCTAATAATTGAAAGAGCAACTTCCTTTTCCTTTCTCTGGCCCCTGGAAAATAGCAGACTTCGTGGGATGTATTTAATCTTCCTAACTCTGCCTGCCTCAAAGGATGAAAAGTTCCCCCCTGTTTTATCCTATTCTCTCTGTTTTCTCTTTGTTGATGACACACTGGCCATCCTGTGAGACACTTCCTGGATATTTCACTTCCAAGCACTAGGTTTTCTTTCTCTTAAGCCAGGCAGGGTGGGCATATCCCCTTCAAATGATGCTTTGGTAGGGGATGAATTTTAACCCGGGAGCAAAATGGGATCCAAGATGTATAACAAGCCTGTTCAAATGATGGCGATCTGTAGGGTGTCCATAGGGTTGGGCGAGAATGCATGGTTAAGGCTTAGTATAAATCCCACTAGATGGCACAATTTTGCTTCCCACAGGGAAGCACGAGGGTGAGGGGTGGAAGTTGTAGATCATTAATTCATTTAATACATTAAAGAGGTCACAGCTTGTTTCTCCTTTGGAGAAAATTCCAGTATATGCTTTTTCATTTTCTTCTTTTGTCTTATAATCTCCTGGAATGAATTAATGCAGAAAACATAATCTTTTAATTCTCTTTTGTCAATGGTACTTCCACATTTCAAGTCTAGATAGTGAAATACTGGCTTTTTATTTTGGACTACTGTGCTCAGCGTGGAAAATGCAACTCCTGTTCTGCAGTATTTGTAATCCTCTACAAGGCTTATGAACCAAACTGGTGCTGCTTTGGCCTCCTGGTTTCACATTTTTTAGATTTATAGACCCTTAACTATCTACCAATCCAGTGCTCTGCATAATATATTTGTACTTAGTGACAAATGTTCCTTTTTTGGACCCCTTAGACTTAGTCTGCAAAATTCTAGGGGACTGAAGTCACAGGTTGAAAAATGCTGAATAAGTAAATGAGAAAATAGAAGAAGAATACTTCTAAGCTGAAGCATGGTTTTGGCCTGCTCTTGCAGATGCAGGAACCAAGGATAGCACAAAGCACATTCAGTTCTAAAAGCCTTTATTTTCAGTGCTCTATTTTGGCACTAGTAATAATGACAACTCAGCTTAAAAAAAAAAAAAAAGTAGAAAAACAAACATTAACCTGACACTACTTTTAAAATGCAGTATTAGACAGGATATCTGATCAGCACGTCTGTTCTGGGGGAATTCTGAAGTCTGACTTCTGTCACGTCCTCTTAGCAGCACCTTGTTGGAGAGCATATGGGGGATGGTGAGTTTGAGGGTTTTTTTTTTCTCTTCTCAGTGATCAAAGATAGTTATGCCTGTGCCATCATTCTTGCCGTGAGCTTTGGGTTATCCAGCTGCCTGCTGCTGAGCCTCTCCCTAGGAATGCACAAAGTTTCTACTGAGGAATCTGATAAGGCTGAGGAGTTCTTCCTTTGGTACCAGGCAGAAGTGTCTCCAGCAGGCCTGCTGTGCATCACCCTTGACACCTCTTTCATTCTTTCAGTTCATCTAACAGAGATTAAGTGAGCCTCAGGAGCTGTGCACTGTACTTTGGGCTTAGCTTTTGCATTGGAGACTGCAGTCACCAAAATGAAATTCTCGTGGACTGTGATCATAAACGTAGGAAATAGAGCAGGGTAGTTAAATTCAAGACTCCATCCTTCAACTATCGTGTTTATTCTCCTGTCTTCATTTTCTGAATGTAAATAAGGGCATGCTTTGTTTAAAAGATGTAGCACTGGAAGCTAATCTTTCATGTTTTTTAATTTCATAATTATCTATCATTTCCCTCTTTAGTCTTTGCTGGTTAGATATATTGTTTAAGAAATTATTTTAATGACAGCAACCCAAAGTCCAGAATACTCACTGTGGTATTCTTTGTCTTGGGAGGCTGTTAATTGATTAGCTGCTTGTCCCTTGAGTCTACCTGTAGAAAGGATGAGTCTTTTTGTATGCTGCTTGGACTATGGCTTGGCCACCCACACAGCATGAGCAAGTGTAGCAAGAGCTGCTTGCAGCTGCTGTAAGCGACACTGGTCTCCAAGGAGCTGGCAGGGAGCAGGAGCTGCGGAGGACAAGTGCTTGCCCTTGAATACCTCCAAACACAAGGGTGATGAGAGTGGAGACAGTCTGGAGAAATGAATCCAGTTTCTGCCCCTTTTCCATGGTAAAGGCATTGCAGATGCCCTAGAGGGAAGCACCAGGACAGAGCCTATTGTCCTGAGCCATAGCATTACTGAAAAGCCCTTGGTATATTGGATTTTGCTGGAGCTCTTAAAGGTGACAAAGCCAGCAAATTACATGGGACCTACTGGGCAAGTCACAGAAAACTACCTGGTTAACACTTCCAGCTGGTCAATCCCATGCTGATGCTATTTAATCCAGTCTGTTAGGCACAAGAGCTGTGAGCTCTCTTACCAGAGACTTTAAGGGGCAGTCAGGACCCTCCTTTGACTAAGCTACCATCATCCCAAGCACTCACCTTATGAACACATCAAACAGAAGACGCTCTTCATGGGCTGTAGCAGTGCAAGTGTCCTGAGGACAGAAATTACTCCTCCAAAGAGTAGGGTACCTGTAAACCATGATGTTGAAGCATGGCACAAAGTTAAATGATTAAAATAGGAAAAATTGTTCACAGCTTGCAGCAGGTGTAAGAGAGCATGGCTGATTAGTCTAACTCTACAACAGCCTTTTTTTTCCTAAGTTCTGTTCTCCCAGGGAAAGGGCCTGTCCTGAAATGTCTGCTGTGTTCCCACCCACCAGGACAAGGTCTGAGTTCTCCATTCAGAAGAAAAGGGGCTAATTAAAATTCAGGGGTGCTTGGTCCAGGCTGCCGGCACAGCATTTCCTTTCTTGCTGTGGAAGTTTGGCTGTCTCTCTCCATTCTTCCCCTCCTCCTTCACCTGCTTTGGTGTCCTGCTGATTTTGGAGCTGAGGTTCATGACTCGTGAAGCCAAGCCACTCTTGACAAGGGGCCCTGATTTTAGCTGTTTACTTTGACAAAGGTTAGGTTTGCTCTTGGTATTTGTGAGGCTGTGACAGTGCCATGAGGGTAAGTGCTGGTTGGGATGAAAGACCTGAGGTATAATAACCCATGGTTGGTGGCCTTGGAAAGAAAAAAAAAAGCTGTTAAATGCTGGGAGAATCTGAGCTAAGGGGTGAGAATTGTAATGTTCAGCTGGTCAAATTAAGAAGCAAAAACTGGAGGTTGTTCTGGAGAGGGTTGACAGTCAGTGAATTCATTTTGCCCACAAAATGAGAAAAAAAAATAATGATTTTTGTGGTGCCAAAGGTCTTAGCAGTATGATTTGCTCCTGCATTCCTCTAAACATCCAGTCATCCCCTCCTCCAGCTCACATGTCCAAATTTACTGCATTTTCCTTCCTTCCTTTCAGATACTGCTTTTTCCCCCATGCAATACATAGTCCTTTTGTCTGTACTCTCAAGACCCTCCTATATGTGTGGCTGCATAGGCATTAGGATGCTTCTTCTGCCTGCATCCTAACTGATGACATCCTTCATCTTTCTCTGGAGACACCAAATGGTCTATCTCAGTCTTCCCTTCTGTCCTTGATGTATCCTGTCTTCCTTTACTGCTTTGCTGATCCCTGGCTTTAATCACTGCTTCTCCCTCCCTACTTCACCCCCTTTCTGCTGCTTCTGCATCTCCAGGAAGTCAGCTGAAAATTGGTGGTTGTATCCTATCTCACTAATTTTGGATCTGTGGGCTTTCAGGTCCTCAATGCTGTTCTTAATATCTCACTAGAACCTTTTCCAGCTCTACTACCTATCTCTCGAGGAAGAGGAGGAGAGATGCCTTATCTCATTCACTGCAAGTCAGTTTATGATAGAAAGTGTGGAGGAATTGGGGGGCAAATGAAAAAAGCTGCAGACAGTGCAGGCCACAGGCTTGAATGCAGTTGCAACATTTCTATCTTTGTTGGATGCTTTTCTTGTAGGACATTTGTCTGTTCTGTTGAATCCAGCTACCAAAATAACTAGTATTGTCTCTGTAGTAAAAGTAGGAGTCAGTCTGCGTTAGGATGAGGTGATGCCAGCCCAGGATCACCCATAAATTTTTATAAGATTGGAGAAACAGTTTCTGTAATGTTGTTTGACTTCTTATAGATGTTACTAGCCTCCTGGGATTTTCATCTCTCTTGGCTGGGGTTTTCAACGTGTGAAGCATTGTCTATGAATGTGTCCATAGACCCTGATTCTAGCCTAGGAAGAGACTCAAGCATTCTGAAGCTGAGCTCCTGCCCCATGCAGCAACCCCATTTCTCCACTGCAATTGCCCTGCTCTCATTCTCATAGAAGGTGCTCTTATCTTGGTTCATTTTACTTTCTTAAATCTGTTTCCCAAGCACTGGGAATGTACTGACATACATGTGCGTAACCCCGCATTTTAGATGTTTCAGAATAGCTGGGATAAACTTGTTTCTAATCCTAAACCAGCAGCTGTCTCAGTAAGGTTTAACACCCTGCTAAGATAAACATGCCACTGTTGAGATCTGTGCTTTTCTAATGAAAGGGTAGGGAGGCGGATCCTGCATATGAACAATAGACTTTTGTATGGCGACGGCTCTGGAGTCTTAAAAGCCATTTACTGGAAACTGCTAGACTGCGCATTAGCTGTTCACAAGAGCATGCATCAGAAATTCCTTGCACACACCCATGAGCTGGCATGGGAGGATGGGACTCTAGTCAGCAGCCGAGACCTTTTGCCAGGTGTAAACTTTGGCTTTCCTTTTTGGTTCACGTGGCTGCTCATGTTGTTAGTAACTATCACATTAGTAAAGTCCATTAGTGGGCAGCAAAACAAATTCTGCTTTTGAAAAGCTACCACAAAGACTTGTGACCAGTTTATTTCCTTGCAGAAATAAAAGGTGAAGGGGAGTGGGACAGGCTTCATCCTGAAGACCTGGTTTAGCTGGTTTGCCTCAAGGCATGTCTGTGTAAATACCCTGGGATGTCACTGACTCTCCAGCCCCTTCTGCTTTTCATGTGATCATGGTCTGCATCCTTGGCTGGAGGTCCCATAAGAAGAATACATGCCATCTGTTTACCATCTGCTTGCCATTGATGTAAATACTATCGGCAGATGAAAGCAAAGGTATTGTGGTTCTTTTCATTCGTAAGCTTGGCTGCCACTCACCTGTGCTTTCTCCCACTGGATACAGTATAACAAGGTATAGGGCAGGAATTACCAAGCTACAGAAGTGCAGGCATGGTGCTTGAAAGCAAAACATAAAAAAAGGGCAGTTCTGCACAGACTGATGTTTATTTTGGCATCAGAGAAAGGAGTTGTTATAGACAAAAGATCAAATCTGTTAAAATTAATCAGAATAGCTGATTCTGTTTTTGTTTACTTTCATGCAGTAAATTATGATGATAAAACCTCTTCCTTATCCACATAGATATTACTGAGTACGTGGTGCAGGTGACTACTTGGTATTTCTGTGGCACAAAAGAGAAGGAAAGCTCCTCAGTCTTCCCCTAGGATTATAGAGAGTCTCTCCCAGGCCTCAGCCAGAGAGCCCTTCTCTTGTCCCATCATTGGTAAATTATGCAGCAATCCAGGACAGCTGCTTACCAGCTATCCCTGACCCTTCCCATCTGTTTTCTTCCACACGTTCCTCTAATTGCAGTCTTACTGGTCTGCAGCTACTTTTGTTCAATCAAATCAAATTACCTTTTCAAATGGCTTCCTGTTCATTCAAATTAAGATGCTATGATAGACCTCTCTGGAAACAGGTACCAGAATCCTGTTGGAAATGTCTTGATAGTCATTCTTCTGAACAAGCTCCACGCCTCCCGTGTCCTTTTGGAAATCAGCAAGCCTTCTGTGTCCGTCCAGTCTTGCTTCTTTCTTCCCAGAAACAGCCACAGTAGGCCTATGAAAGCTGCAAAGCTCCTATGCTATGCTTATTTGGAAACTCCTCTTCATTTTGTCAGCTACTAATGTAAGCCTCAAACAAAGAAGCAAACAATTTATTTAGGAAGACAAGGCACGTAGAACTCCACCTACCGCTTATCCTCTGAAGTGAGTAGTTACAATTTCACTTGCATTCTTGCTTGCATATTCATGAACTGTGAAGATTACACTGAAGTTCTCCTACCTCCAGAGAATTGCAGAGAGTGCTCATCTGGGTCACTGCCCAAATCTCAGAAGCCTTTCAGTAACTGCAGGGTGATGGGAACTAGCGGGTGCTCCCTACATGATATGGTGGGTGCTTAACAGAGGCCTAACGGTGAAAAGTGTCAGTCTGTAATCACTGGCTCCTTAATCAATACCATTCAAACACTTACTCTATACAGATAGTTTCAGCCTGGATTGTATCTCTGGAAAATCAGCTTGTTTTTTTTAGTTCTGAATAAGAGTCACTTGGTCTGTTCCAGGACCCACAGTAGCTGGCTGGAAGTCTTTTGTGACAACACCTTCAGTATTCTGTATGCCTGTGGCTGGATGCCACTGGCTTTCCTATGTGATAAAGGTTAAAGCTTTATGATGTCAGTCTAAGAAGAAGGTTAAAGACTTCCGAGCATTGTAGGACAACTCAGGAGAAAAGTGTAGGAAAAACTGTCAGAGCACCGGGCAAGAAATCTAGAAGCAGTATCTAATTTCTAACAGGCTACTTGTTTCAGTAAACTCTGTGAGAAAAGATATCTCTATTCTGTTTGCTAGACTAAGGCCAATAAGCAGACCAGAGTGAACTGAGTAAGTCTGTGGCTACTCTCAGAAGATTTTTCATTACAGTTAAGATGTCAGAAATTATGAAAATGATGCTAAATATTTATTCCTTCCTTTTATACCTCTCTGAAGGTATGGCAGCTTGAATTATCATTAAACACTGAATAAATTTAGTTCTATCTGAAACATCCACTTCAGAGATAGCTATTTAAGTGTTCTTAGTCCATTAGAGAGAAAAACAGATTACACTACAGAAAACCTCTGTGCATTTTTATTGTGAGATCTCTTCTCTGCAAGACAGGAGAAGAAAATTAGAGAGTAAAGCTACATCATGTGGACAAGGAGTGCTATAGAGGCATTTAAGGCAGTTAGGGACTAACAGACAAACTGGTGACCTTTTTTCTTTTTTTTTTTTTTTTTGATGTTTCTGATTACCAGACCCCTAAACAATCAAACTCTTCACATCTTCCTTTAATGATTAGAGGTAGAAGACAGACATGCACAGCTGTCTATTAAAGGAACAGAACATGCATGAAGAGGCTTTCAATGAACATATAAAATCCATGCTAAAAAAAAAAAAGTACAAGTAATGTTAATTAATTTTGAATTTCAGTGCAAATGACTCTAGCTTTGTGCTTATATATGCCCAGTTCTCTCTGATCTGTCTTATCTTTGTCACTGAATCCAAACATAGCTAAAATCTCAGGGCTGTAGTCCCTGCAAAATACAAGGTAGGGCTGATGCTGTCTTGGAAACTGCAGCTGTTTCCTATATGTCTGACTGAAGGCCATTGGCTTTTATCTCCCCCAGCACTTTTAAAACTGATTAAATACTGTTGTCAATGCAAGCTGAGCCCTGGTGGTAGGTATGAGCCTACAGAAAGCACCAAATAAAGCAGCAGCAATCTTCCTCCTTGTCTCAGGAAGGTTAGACATCCTAGCTGAACTGTCTCTGGCTATTCTGCTACATTAAGGGTGTTGCAACATTAAAAATTAGAACCTATCACCAACAAGGTGAGGTCAGCTTAGGTAAATGCTTTACATGAAGGCTCCTTAAGCCTTGTAAAGGGCTCTGTCATTTACCTGATGTATCTCAAAGGAAGGGCAAAGGGTTGAAGCTCTGCTCTTGCAGGCCGTTAGCGCAGATCACATGGAACAGCGCTGGAAAGGCCAGGAAACTCCTGTATTTATTGTGCAAGTGTTGCAATAAATTGTTGAGCAAGCTACCAGAGGGAACCAGAGGGAGCTGGGATCTCTCTGGTGAATCTCTGTGTGGGTGTACATGGTGTAGCCATTGGTTTTGTGCTTTTGTAGAGCAGGGAACTGGTAGCACTGGATTTGTCACATAGCAGTATTTGCATTTCCCTAGAACAGTTTAGAGATGAGATTTCTCAGGTACTGTTTAAGCTCATGTATAACTTAAAGGTATGTGAACTGCAAAGTATCCCCTGTCAGTGGAAGTAGACACTGAGAGAATAGCTGTTTATCACAGAAATTTCAGGGTTGTGTAAGTGCTTAGAACGGTGGCTGGATGAGTAAATGGGGGCAAAAGGAAAAAGAACCACAGAAGAGATGGATGCAGTTCTCTTGAGCTGAACCTGTGTTGAGCTTGAGGCTCTCCTATGCTGTGGCCAAGCTTTTTCTCCAGTAGGCACTCCAGTCATGAAGAGGAACGGTAAAAAGCACCAGGACTTCAGTGTGAATTTGGTTTGTTGTAGCTACAGAGTAGAACCAGGGTTGTAATGAAACTATCAGGTACGTAATGGTGCAGGCTGTAACCTAGCTGTCTGCTACACAATAATTTCTCTGCAGAGATGAAAACAGAACTGGGAAGAGTCATTTGTTTTCGTCCTTTGTATTACTGGAGAGCCACTAGAGAGTCTTAAACTTAGACGATGAAAGCATCCAGGGCTTGATTTTGCAATGACTGGAGCTTAAGCCTGTGTTTTGGGTTGCAAACACACATTCCTCTATGCTTTACGTGTCAAAGTCCTGATATGGACTTTTAATTAATCATACTCCTAAATCTTCCCTACCTGCTTAAATTTAGAATGTATATGCTGAATTCCAATGGGGATCAACTTTTGCTAAGAGAATGTTCGTTGGCAGCATGCACAGTAACTTAAACCTCAGAGGAACAAATAAAATATTGTAGCCTAAATAGTTGGCTGAAATTGCAGTTCAAAATGGGTAAAAGTCTTTTTATTTCAGCATTTAAAGAAAAGCACATCTCTTCTAAAGATGTAATCTGTGAAGCATATCAAAGGCTTTTGACATTTGTATTTATAGCACCTATACTGAAGAGAGGCTGTCAATTTGTAGCTTTGTGGGGTTTTTTTTCTCCATAAATGTGAGTAATTTTTTTTAAGTTTTCAGTGTATCAGCAGAATATTGTTGTTTGTGGAACCACCTGGATTTGGTAGATGAGAATCAATAAATGAACCATATACTGACTGCAAAATTGAGTTTTATAATTGAGAGACTGCTGAAAATATATGTACATCTGAGGGAAGTAAAAATCAAACTGCATCATATGGTATGTTTTCTGAAAGAACTTGATCTTTCTGGATACAAGTTCCAGAATTGCATACAATTGGATTGGAAGAGACTGCTGGATGTCACCTGCTCCAATATCATACCCTAAGCACTGCTGCCATCAGAAAGAGATCCGATCAGCTATGAATTTGTTCAGATTGGTCTTGAAAAACTTCCAAACTTGAACACTACATAGCCTTCCTAGTAACTTATTGCTGTGCTGTTTAAGATTTTAAAACATAATTAATTAAAAGTCCATATCAGGACCTTGACTTAGAAAAGAATGTTTGCAACATTACCCTCCCAGAAGAGAAATATTTTCCTCTGTGTAATGCAAAAGTAATCATTTGTGGTTTCTACTTTCCAGTATTCAGCTTTCATTTTAATGTTAATGTTCTTCTCTTAGGAGAAAAATAGTCCCACCTGTACAAACTTCAAAGGAATGGGGGAAATGTCAGACATGGGGCAGGTCAGCTATTCAGCTCAGTTAATCAGCTAGGCTCCTTAAATGCCCTCTCTTAATGGAGAAACTGGCATTTTCAGATGGAGATTCAGAGTGACCACAGCTATTTCATCATGGTAAATTTGTCTGTGAAATCAGATGGACTTAAAGATGTTTTCTGCTCATTGTGTGCAATAGCTTGAAGCGCTGATGAAACATGAGCTAAAAGCCTGATAAGAGGCCTGGAAAAATGTAACCTAGGTTGAAGTTAAGGTTCCCATACCAAGCACCACTGCAACATTTAGCTCCAGTGAAATAACGCTGGGTATTGGGAGTTTCCTTTGGATGGTTCTACAGATGAATCTTTTCCAGCAACAAAGAAATGTGCAATATGTTTAGCTGCTAGATATTTGTGGAGTGGGCTTTTTACTTTATAGACTTCTTAGGTACCTTACATAGCTTTCTGCAGTATGAAATACAGTGGCTTCACGGAGAAAGGAACAGCTGGTCTACCAAATCCATTTTGAAACTAATGACAAGTAGGTGGTAATATAAGCACTTGTCAGTAGTACAAATTTGGGCCTATAGTCACAAATCTTGTTGGATCTTAAGAACTTTCTTTAAGAATTCAGAAGCACTTTTTGACTTACTGCTCAGGTTTGATGCACTCTTGTCTGGTCAAATTATTTCCATCAGATCATTTCTCAGGTATTGAACTTACTTGACCTTTTGCCTCTTGGACTTGCTGAGCATACTAATCTTCCCCAGTGATTCTTCCACATCTATTCAAAGGCTGAGATTCTCACCTATGCCACAGCTGAAATTTCTTTTATTCTGCTTATCATATCATCTTCCCCCTCCAGTCTGTGAGCCATGAGTTGATAAAAATGAATCTAAACAGAGCAGATACAGGTGACCTGTAAACTTGAACTTGGAAACCTGTTTGTCCAGCATCAAGTTCTGTTTAACTAAACCTAAGCATGGTGAATTATCAAAGGGAGTTCTGCCTCTATCTACTTTTCCCTAAGAACATTTTCTGAAAACCTGTTTAGTATCATGAAGCATAAAAAATGACAAAAAAAGCTGTCCTCCAAAGACTCCTCCTAAGAGTGTCTCAGCAGAGGCCTCATGAAAATGGAAACCAGACATCACATTAAATGTTGAAAAGTCAGTGTGAAGACCCATATGGGTCAAAGCAGCTTCAAAAAGATGTGCGTGGGTTAACATGTAGGCGCTGGCATTTACTGCGTTCAGCAACTAATACAGCAAAAACCTTTATAAACTGAACTGGGCCAATCAAGTGATATAATTTTGATCTTAGATAAGCTATGAGTTTAAAAACCAAGGCTGGAATCTGATGATGTGGTAGCATGAAATACCTTTTTGTTTGTGTGTGACTGCTAGAATTACACTGTGTTTAGAAATGAGGCAATCAAACAGCACATTTGGATTCTGGTGCTCCCGAAGGGTAAGAATATGAGTGTCAAGGGAAAGAGCTGAAAGAGACAAAGAAATGTGGCATATGACTTTGAGATTTCCTCTAGTTTATCCATCTGTCCCGTGGACCATGTGTACCTAGGTCATTTCTTAAACATTTGCCTAATCTGTTACAAAAGGCAAGAGATGGTACAGGCCTCACTTGACAGTCTGTTTCAGATCTTTTATAATATTCTGTGAATATTTAAGTCATTCTTGATTCTGGAGGAACCAATTGCTGAGGCTTCATGAGTGCCAAGCAGAACAGACAGATAGCTTTGTATATCCTCTGATGATATCCCTGTCTATAATGCCTTGTTCAACTCTTGTAAAATCATCTTGAATTCTAATTCCATTTATCTGTGGTCTTCAAACATCAGATGTTCTGCAGATGTTACCAGCTTCTTCTTTATTCCAATATCCAGAACTTGAATGAAATCAGAAGCCTGTTTACCTATGACAGGAAAGAAATTATAATAGTGTGCCACAACTTTTTTTCCTTTGCAAGTCCATTCTGACTATTCCATATCTTCATTTTACCTTCAACAAGTATTTTGTAACACGTAGATTTACTTTTTCTTTTTCCTGATTTGCAGTTTCTAAATAACTCTTCTATGTTTGTAAGGATGGAAATAGGCAAATCTAAGGACAGCTAATTAAATGCATAGGTAGAAAGAGCTGGCTTAGTAGAATAAACTATTTAAAATATGAGTTATTAGAACATCACTCAATAGATGTATATATTGGATCATAAAAGAGAATACTAACAGTACTTCTTCTCATGAGATAGCTGTGCAAGAATTAGACATACAGAAGTTAGGGCTCTTGATGTTGATAAACACAACTTAATTCAGAAAAAATAGAATTTAATTTTTGTTTATTTAAGCTTAATTTATTTATTCTCATCAGAAAAATCAAACTTAAGAAAACTCTCACCAAATCCTCTTAGGACTGTGCACTGGGATGTGCCTTAGAAAAGCAATCTTGGCTTCACTGAAAACATACTCGATCTCCCTGCAATCCAGATTTTGATAGGAAGAATGTTAAAATATGTACTGTGTGTTTCTTTTTCTCCTTGGCATATGTTGGTTATCCTTACATCCTTTGTTTTCTTTACCATGTTGTCTTTCAAGTGTCACCATTGCAGGAGTAGCCTGGAAGTAACGACCTTCTAGGAGAGCTGTTGGGAGTTGCAGCTCTGAGTTTAAGGAGTTCTTCTGCAGCAAAAGGAGCACTTCACAACTGCATCATTCATTTCCAAGTGTTGAAGGCCCAGCCCTCATATAAAGCAAAGGGTACTTTGGCTGGAGGAAATTTAACATGGTTTAAGACCTGAAGCTGGACAATGATGGCTTGGCACAGCATCACCCTGTTCTCACTTAGAAATTGAGGACACAGGACATATTTGGTATGGGAATGAAGGTGATGTTGTCTCAAATACATCCTTATGCAAATGTTCCGTCTGTAGGAAGAGATGAAGGATCTTTGTATCTAAGACTGCATTGGGCAGTTTTGCTTGCCTCGGCAGCTTTGGATTTTTACTGATTCATGGGAAAGTCACCACTGGAGCAAGGTGAACATATTTGTTTGTTTCCTTCAAATGGAGAACTTCAACACTCGAAGGAATGTTTAATGTCTAGTACTAAAGAGAATAATTTATTGTATGGCTTCTATGTATCCTTGGTTACCTATGAAACAACGGGTCACTCTATAAATAATCATGCTCATCCATATTCAATGTCTATTTTATCCAAAACACCTAGTCAAGCAGACAACTAGGATTACTTAATTAGCAAATAAAATACAAATGATATTTTTATCCTACACATACATATTTTACTATATAGATAGATAGATAGATATTAACGTATTTATATATTTACCAGAGTAGCTGTGGATGCCCTATCCCTGGAAGCATTCAAGGCCAGGTTGGATGGGGCCCTGGGCAGACAGACCTGGTGAGTGGCAACCCTGCTCATGGCAGGGGGTATTGGATCTAGGTGGTCTTTAAGGTCCCATCCAAGATAAACCATTCTATGAAAGCCTTCTGGGAAGTGCATACTGCAATAATTCTCTAATGCTTACTCAGAAACCTGCAGCATCTGATGCATGGACTCAGATGTGAATGATCCAAATCATTTATTACAAGTTCTCACATCACTTATATACCTTCATAAGTTTTCTTATTCTAGCTTTCCCATTCACCCATACAATTTTCCTATCCACCTTTACATGTCAACAGAGCATTCTATAAACACTCTTCAACCATTCATGTGGGTGCTTATCCAATCAAAGCCATGGGACGTTCTTTCTTCTTCTAGAGGTATCCTTGGTTCTCATGCTGTTTATCTTGCTCCACAGCTGCTTCTCTGAACTGTTCTTCTTCTATTCCCATAGATACCCCAGTGTGAATTGTTACTAATTATATAGAAAGTCTGTGTGCAGAGACATGCACGACATATTAGGAATGTGGTAGATCCAATGAATTTGAATTAAGTGGGTTGAGCATCACTGAATGTGCAGTCTTACATGGCAGTTCCTCCCTGTTCCTTTTAAAAGCTAATTGATAGGAAGCTATATGGCTAATTGATGATTTCCTACTGTCTAAGCACAGGCACTGTTGCTAGAGTGAAATCTTAGAGATTCCAGAAAGTTCATAATCAGAAAAGAAAAATCTAATGTTTCAGTCTCAGAGGTCAGATCTGTACTAACATAAACCAACATACCTTCACTAAAGTCCTAGGCCTGTTCTCAAAATAGTTGAGCATTACTGCTAGTATGGAATTAATCCGTGTTTTTGTGTTTGTTTCATTGTTTTGTTTTTTTTTGTTTTTTTTTTTTGGCCTGCCCATTTTGGCACCCATTGGAAGATGAAATACATTACTGGGACTGTGTGAATTGCAAATGAAGATAGGTACATCTTCCCTACTTGCAGAAGGTGAGAGAAATAGACATGAATCCCTGAAGAAAGAAGAGGGAATTCCAGCTGTTTCTGGTAGCCAGTCCTACAGAGTTGTGTTAGGTGCATCTCAGGATACTTGGGTATAGTCCCTCTGAGGAGATAGATGCTATGGGAAGCATTCCCTAACCTCTTATTGCTAAATATAGGTGTAGTCTACTAAATGCAACCATCTGGAAAGTAACACTATTTAAAGCAATATAAGACTCTCTTGCTCAGGAAGGCACTGGGTAGAGTCAGACACATCATGGTTTACATAGACTGTGCTCAATTATCCATAAACCTCATTGGCCATTGTATGGCATTAAGGTTTTAAAGGTTCCTGGCATCCTTCTGGACTGGATTATTTCCACTTAAGTAAGAGCTGCTTCTCCTTTACTTTGTTTGACTACTTCAGATTTAAATGCTGAGCTATCATATATTTTAGTGTTGTGAACTGGAATTACTCTTTCCTTCATAAAGAACTTAATGCGCTCAATTAGAATAGTACAGATGTTGTCATGGACAAATAATAATAAAAATAAAATAAAATAAAAAACCTCTTTTGGAGACATCACATGCAATCACAGACAACCATACTGAAGAAAGAGGCAAGATTAGAGGGTGGGAGAGGGGAGTCTGCCAGACAGGAAGAAACAAAGAAAGCAGAACAGAGGATGAGAAGCTTTGTGCCTGCTATCTACAAATAAATGTGCTGCAGAAGGAGTTTTGTGTAGGTTAAAGGACAAAGATGGTGTAAGATCAAATAGCTACGAGGTAGCCACAGTTAAATAGAGCTGCATGAAAGTAGGCTGTCAAACCTTGAGAGGAATGACATTCTGGGGTGCCTGTTTTCAGTTTAGTCCCCTGTCCTGCTTATGCTTTCAGTAAAAGGGTTCGTTCTTGTTAATTTTCTGGGATGTTTATTATGCAGTATGAAATCAGGTGGTTGTTTTGGGTGAAAACTAAATATTTAGGTTCAATGCACACTATTCACAGGAAAGTGCACATTCATGCAGGAGGATTCTGTTCTAGCAATGGATGAGGTGAAGGAGAGGCTGTACTGCCTTCAGCCCCAGGCTGTTTGAAATGATTTTTCAGTGTCCTCCATTCCCTGTGCTCATGAAATCAAAAACTGTCCTACTATTTCTAAATATTCAGAATTATAACAAGAATAGTTGCTGTAATTGATAATATCATCATTTTGTCTTCAAGATTTCAAGAATCAAAACTGGAAGTTGTCATTTGCCACCTGGGTTTAGAGCTACAGGCTTCTCTTTTTATAGTTGGAAGGATAACAGCTAACTGTCATTTTTTAAATGAAAGCTGAGATCCTTGTACAAAATTCTGGAAACTGAGACTCTGTAAAAATGCCAAATAGCATGAAAGCTAGAGAGAAATGAGCCTCTGTTAGCTGAGCATTTCTTTCTCCAGATAAAAAAAAAATATATGGAACAAACCAACCCTTCCAGAAAGTGTTGTGGTGGCATGACTGTTTTTATTATCTATCCTTCCCAGCAATGGGTAAGGAGCAGCAACATGGAGGTGAAATGTGAGAAGAAATCTGGCTTCTTGTGGGAACAGAGACCTGAAAGGGCAGTAGGGCCAGAAGGCACTTTAGTATTCCTGGAGGTACCCAGGTCTGACTCTGCCTTGGCAGCCAAAAGAGAAGAGGCTGTCCTTGAAGACACATAAGGAAAACGTGTCCCTGAAAGAAGCAGAAGGAAGCAAAGAAGTTTTAAGAACCACCTATGATATTAAATATTTATTTTAGCAAATGAGGTACAACGACCACCAGTGCAGCCTGGAAACAAACATTTCTGCTTGAGAACAGCTATGCCAGGCTGATGCTCTCCAGCTCTAAAAGTAGCTTCAACCCACCCCCAAATCTGGACATCATGTTCTAGTTACCAGAAATCAGCCTGACACTCCTGACCACGGCCAAGCAATTTAGGAGGTTGAACACAAAGTTATGTGGTCAATTAGTCAAACATAACATTGCAAGACTTCTCGACCTTTCAAAACTGGAATGAATTTGCCAAACAGGAAAGTGTAGGAATGAAGCAGAACAAGTAATTCAGAAACCCTCTGGGTTTAATCTGCCAGTTCCTTGTACCTTTAGCCTCATTTCTGATCTCTTAGCACTGCAATTTGTGTCAGCAGATTTCCAGGAGTGAGTGCAGAATCCTCCACAACCTGCTCCATCACTTCTGCTTTTGTGAATTAGAAGAATGGTGTTTTATCCCCATTTTATTCTGAGAAATGTGTCCTTCTGTATCTCTGACAGGTGCCTGCTCCAGCTGGGTTATTAAATGAATGTTCACTGTGCAATTGATGCATCAAATTAAGGACATAAGGACAGCTGTATCAAGTTAGGCCAAGGGTCTCTCTGCCTTAGTGTTTGGTTTCTGAATGTGTCATAGACAGAGACATGGGAAGGAATAAAGTTGAGGCAAGAACCTTAATGTAATGCACCTGTCATATATTTTTCCAATATCTAATTGTTTTAACATTCACATTAATTTCCTGAATCTGATAGAATGGCGAGGCTCTTTGGTAGCCCTCAGCTGATCTCCTCTTCAAGTGCTTTTGCCTGTCCAGTGAACTGTCTGCCTGTATATTCATAGCTGATTGAATTTTTATACTTTGTTTTGTTTTGTTTTAAAATATAGCAAGTGTTTCTAGCAGAACTGGTGATGGGTTTCTCTACCATCAGCATTCTCAGGGTACTAATGCTGAAAATCAAAATGCAGTCCAATTACTGCTACACTGTCGTTGTGAAGGGTTCTGGTATGTAGACAGCTTACATTTATTTCACACAAAGGGCTATTTCTCCAGTTAGGCTTTTCATCTACCTACAACAGTCCATGGGGAAAGGAGATAAAAATTGCTGACCTTTTGTTTCCCAGAAGGATTTTGCAACCTGTTTGCAAAGGTGTGAGTGATTATACCGAGAGTCTGGATGGGAAATTGAGACACTAACCAACTCCCAAAAACCACCCCAAAGAGTAAATCTTTACATTAAGTTATCAGCCTAAGCAGGCGTAATCTGCTACCTCGGCTTGCTATTCAAGTATAGTGTTGGTATTACAGCAAACAGTGCCTTTTCTATCAGTAAGGGAATAGATACAAACATCACCAGTACTGAGTTTTACAGTAATGTTGTGCTATTACTGTACACACACACGCCTATGCATACATACATATACATATAAATATCTCTGTGTAAAATGTGTAAGATATGTATGTGTATATCCATGTGTATATCTTGCTGTCTGTGATAGTACTGCTGCAGCATTATACTGGGCACTGGCTTTCCCCAGCTTGCACCATTGCCTGCGTTTTGTGGAGGGAGAGGTTTTGCTGACAGTTCCACAGCACTGGCAGGGAATGGAGGGCAGAAATCCTCAAGTCTTTTGTTCTCGCTACATAAATTGCCTGATTTGCCTTTCATGAAAAG
The DNA here is from genome assembly GCA_035772895.1 of Perdix hodgsoniae. Taxonomy (NCBI): domain Eukaryota; kingdom Metazoa; phylum Chordata; class Aves; order Galliformes; family Phasianidae; genus Perdix; species Perdix hodgsoniae. Next base: position 2,187,600 of record JAPSGF010000056.1, on the reverse strand, counting down.
GAAGACGAGGAGTAAAGCCATGCTCATTTACTCCCAGTACAAATACTGCTACCCGGTCACCTTTGATGGCAATGGGAGTCTTTCCAAGTGAACCAAAATAGAAGATTTTTTCAGTACTTCTAGAGCAGCCAACAGAGATTTGAGGAACAAAGAAGAACGAAGTACACAGTGCATTTTTGGAATAATGTGGGAGGATCTATGCTGAGGTGCAGAGAATCCCTGTGCTTGTCTGGAAGCACACTTAGTGATGTTCCTCAGGTTGGGGGATTCTCTGCAGCACAGTAATCCCCACTGTCAGACCAAGGCCGTGACTCAGCAGGGAGTGCTTGATGTGTTATCAGCAGGGATGCGAAGGACATTGGGATCAGGCACTGGGAGGAAGCTTCTTCCTTCACAATATCAGTGTGTCAGCTCTTATCTGAATGCCCCAAACTCAGGAAACCTGGGTATAAAATTCACCATACTGGGAGACCACACTTACACTTCTCCCAGGGAAAAATAAAATATAAAATTCAGTAGTAATGCAAAAACTGGATTTATACTGGAAACAAACAAACCACGCCTGGGCAATAATTTGAGAAGATATGAGATGCTTAAATGGGCACCTACCTTAATGGAGCACAGTGAACACTAGATCAGAACAGTGTGAAAACTTGCATCTAAACAGAGATGTGAACTTTGTGACTTGAAATTTTCTCTGTAATAAATCAGTTTGATTTAAGTAATGCACTACTCCACTTAGGCACTCATAGGAAGGGATGGTGGCAGCACGCCCTGGGGACAGACCTTTTTCAGTTGTCTGGAAAAAAATGAGTCTTGCTTACATATCCATTAAAGCAACAGCTCCACCTAAAGTGTGTAAAAGCTCAGTGACCTGGGATATTCTGTGTACTTGCAGACCATATTTTTGCTGCAATGCCTCATTGGTGATCCTGCACCTTTTGGTCCGAGGAGAGGTGTGTAAATGTGGAGCATCCAAAACTGAGGTCAGCGTCATTACTGGAAAACATCCAGACTCTCTGGACCTGCTGCTGTTCACATTTTACAGCTCCTAATATTTTGCTGCCCTGGGCAACCACCTATTATGCTTTTTTGTTGCAAAGCTAATCTTCCATGGAAACACTTCCAGCTCAACAGCAACTGCACTTTCACTAGGTCATCACAGAGATGTTAAAACACGGATTGCAGATGAATGCATTGATACATGAAACATGAAACAAGTACTGCGTTGCTCTGAGATTAGTCTGCCATCAGTCTTGTTTGCAGCAGCAAAATCTGGCATGAATTCCTCTATATCACTGAACTGTTTGTTTATGCAACAGTAGGTAGATTCATGTATCTGAACCCTGAGTTTAATAATTGATCTCTTTTGTGTAGAACAGCATAGAACAGCACAACATGCTGCATAACGCAGCACAGTGGCCACCCCAGGCACTCTCAGCATCTGCCCAGAAGCTTGGGGTGAACATACTGCTTGAACTGCTGCCCTCGGGATGCTGGGAACAGGGAGTGAAGTGCACGAACTGTCACAGCATGGCTGGCAGGGACACAGCAGCATTGTTTCATCTGACCGAAAGTCATGGTCATGAGCGGTAATGGGTGACAACGGCTTGTCCCATTCCTTTGTCACACAGCGTGTGGCCCTTTAAAGCAATCGTCTGTGACCTCAGTGACTCAACACGAGAGACAGCAGCAGAAGGGAAAGGAAATGCCAAAGCATGACACAATTGTTTTCCAAGCAAGCAGGTTTTTGGTGCAGAGCCAGGTGCTTGTACCTGGGCTCACATGTACATCAGTGAAGCTGCTCAGGATTAGGAGCTGTATGCAATGCCTGTGTCATGAGCCAGCCTCTTCTCATGAGATAGTTTCTGTTCCTGTGAGAAGGGGTCTGGTGTTCTACTGGTGTGCAGGATAGAATCTAGTATAATTAATCTCTCAGCCTATTGTTGCTTTCTTGTGAATCTAAACTTTGCTACTTCTAAGGCCTGTTGACTGTATTCAATATTTCTTCCTGTTTAACTTTGTTATTCCT
>JAPSGF010000056.1:2158834-2185168 GCA_035772895.1 Perdix hodgsoniae | reverse complement strand
TTCCTCTTTTCTGAAGCACATTTACATTTTTGAGCAATTACAGCTGACAGTGATCAGCTATACATTCCAAAATATCCTTTTCAGGGAGGAAAAAGGAGGAACAGTGATGCTGAAATCAGCTTGAAAGGTAAATGACTGAAAGAGAAAGAGAGAGAAATAAGAGACAGAGAGTCTTAGAAGGGCAGCCGGATGTAGGCACTTATTGTGCAGCATTTGATGGCAGTGCTTCAACTGATAACGTTCCTGTAATCAGAGCCACTCTGTCATACCTGTCAGCAGCCATCAGGCAAATCACAGGCAGCTCTAAATACAAATATCTGAAGCAAAAGGCATAAATAACCAGAAAACCTATTCATTGCCTCTGCTTCTAGCCTGGCATTTTCTGGAGTGGGAAGGTTAGTTTATAATAGGATGTAAAAGATGCTGCCAAACCCTGCATTGCCCCCATCAAAGTCATAGAGCTCCAGCTCCATGTTGTGGCTCTCACCTTAAGGGCTATAGTATTTATAATTAAATATTATAACAATTGAAATAATTATAACAGTTATTAGTTATGCTAACTAACAGTTTAAAGGCCTTTCATTTTTGTCTTTTTTTTTTTTTTGTCTTGGAAGTACACTGAAAATGGAGCTTCCCATCTTGGCTTGTGTCCAGGCTGTGGACTTTCTCGTGTTTTGGTGGGCTTTTTTTTCCTTGTAGCAAGAACTCCCTTCATAAAGAAATCTGCTACTGAGGGCTGAAACTTACAGGGCAACTATAGCCTCTGTCTTTTCATCCCCAAATTGTAAGGCTGTGTGGGGCTTAATAACAGAAGTCCTATGAGTACCAGAGTTAAAGTCAGGCTTGTCACATGCAGTCATCAACATGACAGGCTAATTCCAGCTGTCTCCACATATCAGAGCACCTTATATAAGAGCCATCAAGCACTCATTTGTAATAGAGAGTATTAGTGTAATGATCAGTGGTGCCACACAACAGTCAGCTGTAGCCCCAGAAAGGGTCATCTTGACCTTCAGCTGTGACTGGAAGAAGATAATATTGCAGTCTAGCTGCACTCAGCAACTTATTCCAGCAAACCTTCTGTACCTTCAGCACAAGGCAGGCGCCATAGCTGCTCTTTTAAAGAAGTATATCTGGGAAGGAGTCTGCTCTAAGCATCTGCCTGGGGAATACTTCTCAGTACAACTAAAGAGTGCAACTAGGAAGCTGAAATCTGCATACCCATCCTGCTTCCTGGTTATTACCTCATTCCTGGGGTATTGCATCATCTCATCTAACAGTAAACAGTGTTGTCAATTGTTCTATTTCTAAGGAGTGGATGGGACTGACAGGAGAGTGCCAGAACTCAGGTACTTTACTGCAGAGATTAGTCTGCTTGGTCAGGGACTCTGGGAATGATAGCACAGCAGCAGAGTGAAGTGCTCATTAAAAAAATTCCCTGTATGTTAACTGCTGAGTCACAGGCTGAACCACTGATTGATTACCTGGGGAAAGGACTTGGTCAGCCCTGGGAACACAGCTGAAGGCAATTCAGCTGTGTGACCGGCAGGGGTGGAGCCTGGCTGCAGCTCTCTTAGACCTCATTTAAGGGCTGACTGCCTCTTTGGGAAGTTCTCTAGTTTGAGATCTCTCCTTTGTGGAGTTTCTTTGTGAGCCTTGAGTACTGTTATCCGCTATCAGATGAGGCCTAGGCAAAGTCTAGTGTTATTGACAAGCAAAATCTATAGTAAAATTGGTGTGAGGCTGGAGAGAGTTGCCTAAGCATGGTGCAGGTGGCAAAAAAAGCCCATCTGCCCTTAGAGGTTTTTTGTGTGTGCTCTAAATAAATATCTTACGATAGGGCTTCCAAGGCCTGGACAAATGCCTAGGGATAACATTGAATAAAAGAAAGCCTAGAGCTGCAGGGGCTGAGTCTGCTAAGGAGTTGTCTAGGGATGGTACAAGTTACAGAAGCTTTCACTTTGAGCTGTTTTTCTGTGATTCTTAGGTGGAGGTCTTGAGCTAAGGCTCTACTGAAGTCATTGTTTAGGGCTAGGGTTAGTCTTAGGTCAAGGGCAGCTCTAGTCCCTTACCTGAATCTGCCAAGTGGATGCAAAAGAATGCTGTAGTCTAGATTAAGAAAATAGTAATAATAATAAACTCTTCAGAGAACTTTTATCCTTCAGGCCCTAGACAGGGATTTTGATCCAAAGCCATGCTGCAGCATTCAGGTACTATAGCAACTCTAATGAGGAAAAGAAAGGTCTGCAGAAAAGCTCCTTGTGCTCTTCTTCACTTTGACTTGTTCTCTACAGACATGTCACCAGAACTATGATTTAAGCGAAGTAGGGATCAAAAAGGGCATAGAGAGTAGAATGAAGGACAAAACAAAGTGGACTGTGAGAGAAGCTGCAGATGAGCTATAAGAAAAATAAAAATTCATGGATGAATATGGTACTTTGTTGAGTGGGTTGAATTTCTGCTGACAGTTGGACTCGGAAGGAAGCTTGATGTAGAAAGCTGAATATATAGTCATATTTTAAAACTAATCTGCTACTAATCTGCTCACAAATCCTACTTGGTGCAGGGTGGACTTCATATAAATGAGATGTTTTTCTGTAGCAGATAGCTGTGGGCTTCAGAGAAGAAATAGAAATGATCAAAGAACAGTGAAAGAAGACTGTCTTGGTATCTGAGCTTTGTGTAAGTATAAGGATGAGAGATACTCAGGGAGATGTCAGACTTGACAAGGAGCGAGAGGCTTGAGAGACCTGGTCCTGGAAGGACTCATTAATAAGAGATGGGTGGATCTTTGCTGAAACATGGGGATATCTTTCATACCTAGACTTCGTCCAAAGTTGACAGTTGCAAGGTTGATGCTGTAAGTACCAAGCTCTGAGAAGACTAACAAAGGGAAGAGCACTTAATAGGGACACATTTGCTTGTTGGAGTTTGTATCAATGTGCAGGGAAATAAGTAAACAGATGACTGCTAATGACAGCTGGAGTCAGTGGACAGAGCTGCACATATCAACCCTGTATATACATTGTTCATGCATTTTCGTAACGCACTGCTGAAATCTTTCTATCTCCCAGTAATTTTATTCCTTTATCATATGCAGTCCCAGAGCTTGGACCAGGAAGAGCATCTGTGAAATGTGCCTGGCCCCAGACATTTTGTATGGGCATTTGATACGGTGTCATTGCTTACCAAAGATCTTAAAAAAAAAAAAAAAAGTGCTTTGAACTCAGCCCTAGCTGCTGCTGTTAGTATTTGTCAGAGGGCTTTAATAAATGTCCATTGATAGCTTCTCTGCTGTTGTGATCATTCCCTGACAGTATTTGAAATTTTGCTTGCTTTGCTGCAGGGTAATTTATTTACACGGCTATCCAGTTTATTGCCAGTATTTTATTTAACATGGGTGAATATGTCAGCCATGGCAGGGCTAATGAAAAATAACAGAAAAATACCCTAGAAACTGAGAAGCTCCAGCAAGGCATGTCCTTACCAATGGTTCTCTGCCCTAAACACTGTGAGGAAGGGTGGCTGTTGCCTGACCTAGTAAGTCCTACCTCTGAAGTGCCATGTACAAAAGGGCTTAAGTCCAGAACTAGCTACCTGAGGAACAAGGGGGCTCCCTTTGAGCTTATCTTTTCTTGGACACTGCTGAGAGCAATCTGTTGTGTTTTTTTTCACTTCCCAGCAGCTTGCCCATTCCAGCACAGTTTTGCAGAAAATCTTAAGATTACCTTAAAAGCAGTAGTTGTGGTACAGATATTAAAGATCGGCTCAATACTTTCAGACTTAAAACCGCTAGATGTCTGGGTGCTTCTGTGAGTATGGATTAGCCAACTCCACCTCCCTGCCCAGACTGTTATGGCAGTTTTTTTAAGATGAAAGTTGAAGAGTCTGACCACTGAAGCTCACTGCTATAAAATCCATTCTAGTCAGCAATAATGAAAGCACAAGTTCTGCCAGCTTTTCAGCCATCTCTGTCCATATTTTTGTTCAAGGTGGCTTTTGATAATATAATAGCAGCGACTGTCTTCTCTACCCTACTTCTTCTTGCCAGTGCTGGACATACAATAGTAGGAAGTTTGAAAAATATAAATTTTAAGTGGGCAAGGGCAGTAAGTTTTTTAACTCCTGAGAGTTAAATCAAGAGAATCAACTGCCAGTTACTGTTGTCATGCCAACTTAAGTTTATATAAATCACTGGGGTTACAGAGCAGATGCTATGAGACAAGAAAGAGGCTTTGAACTCTCCTGTTCATGAAGTCTCTGCTAAAACCACTTGTCCATTGCCTGTGTTGCCTCACTTACCTTGCTGTGGTGCTGTGAATACCAATTAAGTGCTGGAATTGAGAGAGGGGACTGCTGCTCTGGGATGAGAGAAGTGGGATCGAAGCAAAGGCTCATACAGTGCCATACAGGAAGACTCACGGCAAAGATGCTCACATCACCATTTACTAATACCAAATTTACAGAGATATGTGACAGTGTCAACTTTCAGGTACTCGATTTTCCTGAATCTGCCAGTACCTTTTGGACCACTGATTGTACCGAGGTGTTAATTTGCAGTCCAATCAGTTCTTGCTTTTAAATGACATTCTTCAGTTGTTGGCCAGATATGTAATAGGATGGTTTATAAAGTAGTCTCAAGGAGTGTCTGTTTGGCTTCTTTCAACTAGGCCCAAATTTTCCCACACTGACATAAGCATGTGTCTGTGTGTACATGCAATTCTAAGTGAATTCCTGGTGGTAACATACACTGAAGGTGAATTTCAACACTTGTGAACAGCAGTGCACTATTGAGCTACAAGATTTCAATTTTTTGGAATAGCATTTGAAGTGTTAAATTCTATTTGCATTCTATTATGGAATAACTTCAAAAATTTTCAATGGAAGAGAGATTTTTCACTTCAGGTTGTCACTCAAGAAATGGCCTGTGTCCACCTTAGAGCTTCAGTTTAAAAAAAAAAAAAATCATTAAAATTGAAGTATCTTGGTGAAATAGTTTTGTTTTGACTTAGAGTTCCTGAGGAATGGGTTTAACTGAAAATATCCCCATAAGTTTGGATCTTTTAAGATGCCTGTTTGTTTTGCTGTGTGTTTCTCATTTTGAACTTAGTTATTTTGATACTCAAAAGGTTTAACACTTGAGATTAAGAGTCTTTTTGGATTTCCTGCTTTGCACAAATTCTATTCTTTCCTTCCAAGTGAAAATTTAAGGCAGTGATTAGTAAATACACATCTGAGATTGTGAGATCTCCCTACAGAGTGCAGAGGTTGGTTTACACAGGAAGTGGTGTTTCCAGTAATTGAATATGGTGATATAATTTGTAGCTGTACAGCCACAAGTTTGTGCAGATCAGATTTCTCCTGATTAATTAAATTTTCTGTTTATTACAACACCACGATCTTTAGGCAAAAGATTTTAGTTCCTGTTTTATTTACAGCCTTCCAGGAGGCAGAAGGCTTCTGAGAACTGCTTAGTTTCTACATCACTGCCAGTCAGATGGGCTGTCCATCATGCAAGCCATGACAAACCCTGCAGCACTGCTCTGTGTGCCCCACTGCTGAATCATCCTGCATGTGATCCTGGCGTGCCTGCAGCTTGTGCATGTGTGCACACATGCACATTTACATAGACACATGCATGACAAGCATTCAGTGATGTTCTGTTTTTGGGAAAAAAAAACAAACTTCTTAAATATGAAGTGGGAAAGCATCTCTTGATTATGAGAACCATCTCTTCTCAGGTGATTCCAGGACTTATTTTTCCTAGCATTTAATGCCCCTGAGAAGAAATTTCTGTGCAACATTTTGCTTGTCCTGGAACAAGTGTGGCTAGCTCCAGTGCAGCTCACTGCTCAGACAGTGTTCAGGGCAGGAGAATGTGATCCATTGTTTTCCTGCTGAGAAACTCCATCCTTGTGTTGTTGGTCCCATGTCAAGGCCATTACTGAATTCATCAAGCAGTCATACCAGTTCTGGAGAAAGGAAATGTGCAGTGTGCAGTCTTGGGAGCATATTGTCCTTCCACTGCTTTCTCAGGGTACTGGATCAGGCGCATCCAGTTGCCTATGTTGCTGGCCCTTACCTGCTGCTTTCAGTGTGTGCTGCGCCCTGGGGCTGGCTGCACAGGAGATGCACCAGTTTCCCCTCAGAGTTGTAGCACCCAACATGTTGTAGCTGCACAGCTGCAGTACAAATGATAACAAAGTGAAGCGAATGATTGTACCCAGCTGCCTAGTATTTATGTGCATGTGCTGCTTTTGAATTTATTTCAGCAAAGGAATTTGTGCAGAGGAAGTGACAGGGACACTGTTCTGTGGAAAATGAACCCCAGACAGGAATAGTGCATTCTCCTGAGCAAAGCTTCTTCTAAGCTAGCTGAACCATGGGAGCAGAGGCATTCCCTAACCATACCCCATCATGATACAGAGTCCTTCTTAGCATGCATGCAACATCCTTACTCTCTGCAGAGCAGAGGGTTGGGTGTTGAAGTTGTTAGCTTAGGCATCACAGCTCTTCAGCAAAAAGAAACCCAGCAACGAACTTAGAGCAATGCCTCTTACTCCCTGCCCTTCTCCAGAGGACAAGGTGGGGAAAGCAAGGAGCAACAGCAGACCAGTCAACCAAGCCTGCTCATTCCCATCATACTGCCTGCTTGTGAGCCACTGTAGTCAGGATGTTTGGTTAAAATTATGGTTTTATGGTTAAAAGTACTCTGGGAGCAAAACCAGTACTGGGATCATATTTTCCTTTTTTTAAAAAAAGGAAAATTAAAATAACTAAGGTTTTATCTTTTGATGTCTGAGAAAGAATTGAGATCAATGACTGTTATCACTCAGTCCTTTAAAACATTCAGACTCATAAGTGAACCTCTGTCTTTCCTTAAAGGCAACCAAGGCACCTGCTGCTCCAAATTCTCTGGTGTTGAAGTACTGTGCTCTGGTTTCTACAGATTGCTTGTTCTGGTTTTTCAATATTCCTAGTTTAATTTTTTTATGCTGATATTACAGGGTGGCCTTTCTCAGATGCTGTCACTGGGGATTTACAGGATTCTGCTTGGTTCAGGCCAGTCCAGCTGTGATCCACCTCTAAGCTCAGGAGGACTAAGAGCAGGCTGAACACAGGTCTCTTCTCTAGGATGTTGTGCACTGTTGAATGATGGATGTCAGAAGTGAAGGAAAATACCATTACAGAAGCCACCGCTTGCTCTCACAGAAAGCTTACTATGCAACAGTAGTGTGTCAAATGTCCAGCAAGGGATTTCTACTGGGGTGGTCACAGCTCCACTGCAGAGTATGGTATAGGAGTGACGGATGTGCATTAAGCATTACGCTTGAGTAATGCAGATGGGTAACTGTGTTAAGGAGCAGTATTTCCATTAACACTCATAAATCACTGTGTACAGAGTGTATAGCCCTTCCTCTTTAACTAGTGCTTAGCTTGTGAACCAAAAGCTTGTGGTAGAAAGGGAGAAATTTGCAAATGCCTTATGGTGTCATCTCTATATAGCTACTTAAATATATTTATCTCAGTACTGACAGAGTACAGAATTTCCAGTCTGTGAATCCTTGCATCTAAGAAAGGATGGTTGTGTTTTACAAGTAACCTTGCTCTGTCTGGTTGAAATATGAGCATGCAGCATTTAGACCAGTAACAACACTGTACAAGTTGTAGTGTTTTCCTTAGACTCCTGGGTATCGGTTAGCTGCAATGCTGCCAAAGGACATTCCATAGTCAGAGGAAATTGAGTGTAGGTGGGCAGCCCAGAGCCCAAGTGCATACTTTATAAGCTCTCAGTTGTTGTTCTTAGAGGGGTGAGTCACACAATAATCATCCTATTATCAAAATCACTTGGGTGTGTTGGATTTTTCTCTTTTTTAACTTCAATTTCAAGTAAGGGTTGCTGATATTTTCCAGAGGTTTAAATTCTGAAAGTAGGAGAAAATATGAAGTAAAGCAAGTTGGCTGACACACATAAGTGTGTGCAAATACTGCTACTTTAGTTGTGAACTGTTTTATATTTAAGTGCCAAAAAAATATTTTAAAATATTTTTGAATAAATTGAGGCAAGGATCTCTGGCAAGGAAAGGGATTTCAGATGTGGCAAGAAGACATCAGACTGACCTTCCATTCTGGAGAATGAGTGGCTTTCTAACTAGAAAGGATTAACAGCTGGGTAAGAAGGCAGGCACCTGCAGGATGAATACATAAATACTTCTGTTTTGTATATACAAAATATTTTGCTCCCAAGGTTTATCTCAATCTGCTGTAAGATGAAAATTGTTGGGTTTTTGTTATTCTTCAGTTGAGTTCTTAAAGCAGATAGTCTTTTCCAAAAGACCTCCTAGGTTAGGGTGCTGTTTGTGAACTCATGCTTTTTTGCCAAGTGACTGTCCTGTGTCAGCTGCTTTCTCTGTGCTGCCCTGCATACCCCCATGTTTCTGTGAGACTTGCTAGCACAAGTAAGTGGGCTTGAGAAGAGCCCTTCTGAAAGTAGGGTGGAGCTTTGTGGGCCTTCAGTGTCCCCTCCTGCCCAATATCTGTGCCAACCATTTTCCATTGCCATCTATGCTCATCCACAGGAAGGCCTAATCTCCTTCAATGAACAATTCCAAGGCAACTTTTCTGCTAAGGGATCCTCAAGGCTTCTATTTTCCTTGAGTTTCTCTCTTCTGTTATTTCAGCAGGGGAAGGGTGGAGCAGTGCCTTGGTTAGGGCTGTCTGCCTGCTCCTTTCCTTTCTTGTGATGGAAGAATGTTAACATGGTCTCTGAGGCCACCAGGGTCTTACCCAGCCCATTGCAAGTATGAGTCAGTGGCCAGCACTGGCTGTCACATCTCTTCCAGCTGGGAGGAAATGGCTTGTAGTCAGAGAGACAGAAATAGAGGTACAAAAGGAGTATCATCAATGTCTGTTCTCTTTCTTCACTTGGTTTCTTCTTAGATTACCCTGTTTTAAAAGCCATTAGTATCCTGACAGCATAAATGAGGAGAAACTTGTTTCATTCAAATGATATTAGGAATTCATTTTCTGCTCTGAAGCCATTCTTCCTGTTCTCTGATTTGTCCTTCAAAGGTATCCTGGAAAATCAAACCTCTTTACTCATATTGCATGGTATCCTGCTGCTGCTTCTTTACTCTGAAGTACATTGCAGGAGAGCAGAGGGGCTGCGTAAATGGTACATAGACCAGACACAAGCCAGAAATCTCTCTCCACCTACACACCCTTCTTTTGTAGAAGTGCTGACCCAGTGGTGTGAGGGAGTCATTCAGCAACATCACTGCTGGAGCTAAGGGTCTTGTAAACAACACTACAGCTGAGGAATTGGGAGATGAAAGCTTCTTCTTAATGAAGATAAAAATCATTTCTGATAAGAGCAATGCAATTCTTGTTAAGAAGGAGGCAATCTTTCCTTGTATTATGTATTACATATCAGGATCCCTTAAGGGCTACTGATATTGGATCAGTGATCTCAAATTTGTATCTCAGTGCCTTCTAAACGTGTTTTCCCTTTATTTCCTTCTAGTGCTCTGGGGGCATACCCGCAGGCAGGAACTATTATCAGGACATAACACCTTGCATTTGTGTGCATTTCTGCCTCCCTTCTTCCTGCAGAAGCTGAAGTGTACCAGGTGCTCCATGGCACAGATGTTCTGTGGATACTGGCTTTGGCTTCAAGGATCTCCCAGCCTCGTGCATTCGCAGAGTGTTTCCTGAACACTGAACATGAGAGCGGCTACTTCTTTCATTATTTTTTCACTGGAAACACCTTTTCATTCTGCTATTTTAAACCATATTCTTAACAAGGATGCATTTCAGTTGTTCAGCATCCTGTGTATAAACTAGCCTTTGTACTAGAATGCTTAAAGTACTGTTTTGTGAATAAGCTAGTACCCAGTCCAAACTATTGAAGCTAAGGAAAGCCTTTTCATGAACATTAATGGGAGTTTGATTTTCTTGTATGCTGCTGCACATCCAGGATTCCTGCTGATCTGTAGCAGGGCAAAATGGCACAAATTCCCTCCAGAGTAGGGCAGAAGTATACACTTCTGCTGAAATGCCCTGTGGTGAGACACATGGTAGGGTTTGTTTTTTGATGCAAGTGAAGTCTTCAATTTCGTGGTCCTCAGGACACCATTTTTCTTCTCTTGCATCCGCTCTCTTACATAGCTCAGGTTGAAGGATGCTTTGTTAGTCTTCTGACATGCCATCACTGGAGGGAATGACACCAGGGAGGGTTAGCATGGCACCCATTGAAGTACTTTCTCTGAGCCATCTGCTCAGGGACTGTGACTGTCCCCATGGGAACTGTGAGAGATGGGAGAAGATCTCAGCCATTACCCAACTGTCACTTTGCCCAAGGGGACAGTGGGCAGTGAATGTGAGAAATGTGGCCCTGTGTGGTATGGCCTCTGGTTGAAGGACATCCCAATAGCTATCCACGCAGTGCTGATTATCCTGCCCAAGTACTCGGTACTGGGTGAGGCCTCACCTCAAGTACCATGTTCATTTTGGGGCACCTCAGTACAGAAAGGACATGGAGGTGCTTGAGCAGGTTCGAAGAAGGGCAACAAGGCTTGTGAAGGGCTCGGAGAATATGACCTACAAGGAACTGAAGGAACTGGGGCTGTTCAGTGTGGGGAAAGGGAGGCTGAAGGGAGACCTTATTGCTCTCTTCCAATACCTGAAAGGTGCTTACAGTGAGAGCATGGTTGGTCTCTTCTCACAGGTGACAGGATGAGGAGAAATGGCTTTAAGTTGTGCTGGGGAAGTTTAGGCTGGATATCAGGAAATGCTTCTTTACAGAAAGTGCTGGAATAGGCTCCCCAGGAAGGTGGTTGAGTCACCATCCCTGGATGTGTTAAGAAACTGTTTGGATGTGGTGCTCAGGGACATGATTCAACAGAATGTTGTTAGGATAATATGGTTAGGTTGCGGTTGGACTTGATCCTTGAGGTCTTTTCCAACCTGAGTGATACTGTGATTTGAAGCTCTTGTACTTGTTTCATTTTGGGGGTTTGTTATGAAAGCTACCATAGATGTGCAGCTCAGTACTATAAAAGTAGGAAGATGCATGTAACTGTTGTATTTTGCCAGCTGCTGCAAAACACAAATGTAACCCCTGATCATGAAGTGATCAGTACTTACATAGCCCAGCAAGCAACGTGGAATACTAAGCGAGCTTTGCAGGGAGGAGCAGAGATGTTATTAAGGAACCATACTATACTCTCTGTCTTTCATGAAGTGACTTGTAAAAATAGTGAAGGGACAGTTACTTTAAGAATTTTGAAAGACTGTTTGTGTCCCTTTAAATAAATGCATTTTGGTTTTTTTTTCCCCCTCATATAACTGTAGGCTCCTGTTGTTATTGCTGAGCACGTTCACCCTCCTCTGGATGAAGCTTATCTATTGGTTCAGCTTGCCCTAGAGATCGTGCTGAGCAGCTGAATCCCAGTTTCTGCCATTTCTGTGGCACTGCTCATTAGGCAGGGTAAATGATGTTGTCTCTGTGTGTAGAAGAACATGATGTTAGGGCTGTCTCATTTTCAGTTTGTATCTCATTACAGATGTCCAGTTTCTGTGGTCACCAAGTTTCCCCTTGTTGCTTGTTAGTTTTTCTTATAGTGTTATCTCCTCATCTTTCAAGGACACAAAGATCACCCTGCAGAGCAAAGATCTCAGAAATTGGATTGTTTTGCTGTGGGAAAGGCACACATAGTTTAGCACTTAATGAACAGACTCTGAAGGGTTTTGTTTAAATTAGCACTTGGAGGCTGAAGGGATAAGGAGAAAGATAAAATATTCTTATGAGTGGCAAAAAATTACATAAAATAAGGACAACAGGATACTGTGCCGTAAACATAGAAACAAAGTGCTTAGGTTCTCTTGTAGCACAGTTCCAAATTATAATGCCCTAGAACACTACTTGGAGAGCTGTTGCTGATTGCTGTTGTGATGGAGCTGAGATGAGGTTTAGCTGTTCCCACCTGATAGCAGATGTGGGACCATGTCAAGTGGAGAGAGTGGGAGAGATACTTTTCACAAGGTGTAGGGGGAAGGTAATATGGCATCCTTGCATTCATGCACCAAGCACCTGACATCTAGGATTAGGTGTGTTATTCCTCTCTCTCATTGTGATACCCTTAATACCCTGTTAATGGCATCATAGAAGGGTTTGGGTTGGAAGGGACCTTTAAGATCATCTAGTTCCAACCCCCTGCTATAGGCAGGGACACTTCCCTCTAGACCATGTTGCTCAAAGCCCCATACAGCCTGGACTTGAATGCTTCCAGGGAGAGGGCATGATAATCCTGTTTTTGTTTTTTTTTTAAAAAGTTGGTAATTCTTTCCTATGCCAACCCTTGCCTGCACACAGCTCTTCAACTCCTCTATAGTTCCATTTCTAGAAGCTGTGCTGCCTAGCATCACAAGTTATGTTTTTGGCCATGAGGATGCTCTTTTGTATATCAAATTTTCCACCTTCCTTCTTCATCAAGGCAGTTGTAGCTCTTATACTCTCTAGTAGCTACTGACTTTCAGGCAGCTCCTCATGAGCTCAAACAGACTACTTTAGCCCTCAACTACCAACTGGTAGCATCTGCAGATATGGTGTTCACACAAAGGCAGAATCTTTTAGTATAATCGGGCCATAAGGAGTAGATGGATAAGTATTCTCACCAGTATGGAACGATACTACTTAAATAACCATGAACATCTTGAAGAGCATCCTCATCACATCTTAATACATCCATTTTGTGTTGTGGAGTTACAGCAAGTTCTCATTGTCAAGAGTAGTTCTACATTCATGCTGCAACTGCTGTGGAAGGAAATGAGGAAATGTGTTCAATATGCCTCTTCTATTGCTGGGGAGAAAGGGAAGAAAAGGAGGAGACACCCTTGTGCAAATAGTGACATTTTGTTCTACTGGCTATTAGAGACAATACAGACATAAAAATGCCTACTGTAATGTATGTATGATTTAAAAAGAAGTTCTAAATCATTTTTCAGGGTTAATTGAATGCAATAGAGCTAGGGTTTTTTTGATTGTGTTCTTTATACAGACTCATGTCTCTTGTACATCATGTCAGGAGAAGATTCAAAGAAAATCAGTTTACCTTCTGCTTTTAAGAAGAAGGGTCATTGATTCTACATTCTGGATGGGATTTCTTTATGTTCACTCCATTCTTCTCACCGTGATTACATCTGTGTTTCTTGGTCCACTGAAGCAGATGTGCTGCAAATAGAGAACATGCTCCCATTTCTCCTTTTGTTTCTTCCTGACTGGTTTGAAGCTGAGAGCTGTGTAAATGGCTGTGGATTTGGATTTCACCACTGCTCTTGCCAGGGTAGATTTTTACTAGAAAAACAGCCAAGTTGTGCATCTTTGCTCTCCCAGGTCTCTATCTTTGGTTGAGATAAAGGGGCTATTTCAGCAATTAAAATTGGAAGATATCTCAAAAATAAGTCACATCTTCATGGCTCCCAGCCCCAGAGGCTCCATCTGGACTCTCCCAGCTGGGCAACAGTGGAGATTTGGCTCTAATTCAAGAGGCACGACTGCTACTCACATGTGTGTGCCTAGGTTTCTATTTCCATCCCATCCCCCCCATGTCCACAAGCTATCCTGGTGTCTGTGTCCTTACAGTTTTAACATTGGCTTGCTGCTGATGAAAGATGGCCACCAGCTCCATCAGCTCAATGTAATTCCCTAATAAAATGTCTGCTGGTATTGGCAAGGAAGCCCCTAAGGAATATATCTTCTGGAAAGACAACAATTAAAAGAGATGGCTGGGGTAATTGTGCTTGATTGAAAGGAGATATACTTTTTCTAGCAGAAAAATAAGCACTTAAAAATGTTTGGCCAGCTGAGGACAATTATCTGGCCAGTGATGTGCAAGTACAGGGGGCAGTTAATCCACTTTAAATTGCTCCTGCAGTCAGAAAGCGACTTGGAAATGCAACCAGGCTAGCTTGTGCTCTGGGTGCAGGCAGAAAGACTTCTTTGATATCTGAACTAGATGTAATTTGCACGGCCATTCTTTTCCTTGCTGTGACTTGCCACCATATGCACTCAGTAACAAGGCTCCTCTCCTGCCTTGTAAACCCTGCAGAGGTAATCTGGACCTGGGATTGGATAAAGGAATCATCCTCTCCCTCTCAAGGTGCTGCCAATAAAACAGTCTGTTTCTAAAAGTCTATAGTTGACAATGCTGTGTTGTTGGAGAGGCCCCAAACTACTGACCCACCAACATTGGCCCTGACAGGAGACGCTGGTCCTTATGTCAAAGATGATACACAGGTGTGAAATGCACACAGGAAACACCAGGAGAGGAAAACAAAGCCATGTCTCTGGTCCTTTATCCCACTGCTGTGTTTTAAATACTGAGTCGCAAAATCTTTTTTTTCTTTCCCTGGTTGCATTAGGATGATGAGAGAAGAGTAAGGTGATATGTGACTATACATTAAGCGCAGTTTTCTAAATTAATCTGGAAGCCTCCAGAACCAGCCCATCCTGGGATTTGTCAGCATCATGAGTCAAAACACCCATTTAGATTGCCTCTAACTTGTGTGCACAAAACACTTCAGACTTGCTTATGTGTTATAAAAGAGGGAGGGGGGAGAGGACTGGGGGCACTGATACACTTCCCTGCCGCCTCTTCCCTATAACTGTGAAGATCTGAGCACAACAGAGAAGCCTCATGGTTTTGTCTGGTTTGGCAGGAATTGCAAACCACTCAAGCACTGCCATAGGGTACCAAAAGCAAGCATTACCTCATCACCATGTAGTGTTATTGGCTGGAGAGAACTGAAGGTGGGGAATTATTGCCTACCCACATGGTGAGAGCTGAATTTTCTCATTATCTCTTTCTCTTTCTTTCAAACCATCTGACCCTTTTAATAGATGTCACCTATAGGGACAGCCCCCCTTTGTGGATGCATCCTGTAGAACCTGGGAGGGGTGGCACAAATGCAATCAAAGAGATTATATGGGATCAATAGAAACAATTTAAAAATTAAAAAAATTCTTTAAGGACAATAAATGCTTGTGTGTTCAATATGGCAATTTTAATCTTCTTTTAAAACTGCTATTAAATCCCACTGAACAGCTCTGAACGTGATGTGATCATTATAATATATAAAATTTCTTGATTTTTTTTTTTTTATTTTGCTAAGTCTCTGTATGCTTCCTGAGGCCAAATCATGTCATTTTAATTCAGGACCACCCTCTGTGACGGCTTTCAGAAAAGTCATCAGTGATTGCTATGAGTATGAAAAGCCTGATGATTACAGCATCACTTACCTCTTGTGAGGACATTGTTTCTCACAGCTGCAGAGAATGTACTGTCCTGGTGGAAGGCACCACAAAAGTAGAATTTCATCTCTAAGGTAAATCCCAGAATACTGTCTGGCAACAGCAGTGTAACTCACCTGCTATTGTGATGACTGGATGGAAGCGGCAGAACTGAGACTTGAGGAGTAGTGCAAATCCAGACAACCCTCCTGCCAGTGGCCTTACTTTTCTCTTAGATCTTATTTCTGTGAAATTCCTTTTGGCACAGAAGTAATTCAGTGTAAATTAAGGAAGGGTCTCAAGGGTCACCTCGTAGTGAATAATATGACCAGGTGCAGACCCAGTTCCAAGACCCTCTTTGGCATCTGTGCCGTTCAGAGCTGTGTGCTGTGTGTGCTGCAAATGGCCTTTAATCCTGATTTCCTTTATGGTAGTTATTAATAGGGGACTGAATTCTCTCCCTTTTTGTCTGTCTGATGTCGTTTCCTTTGTTTCCTGTTAGGAGTAGCACAAGGGTATAGAGAACAGACAAACTGCATTATCCTGATAATTAACTATCTCAGCAATATAGTGGTACCACAGCAGTAGTAATGCTGTGTAACAATTTGCATATATTAGTTTTCATGTCCCAGGAAAGCAATTTCTGTAGCATTTAAGAGGAAAATAGGAAGGGGGGAAAAAAAAAAAAGGAGGGGGAGGATTGGAGTGAGGTAAATACATGATTTTTATTTAAAATAGGATTCAAAAATGAGAATGAGGCCAATCCTGAAAGAACTTGGAGCCTTGTTAACATGGCTGCAGTTATTGTTGAAGCATTTAGAGGACAATGTTTGGTTTGAGGTGATATTAGGCACCTTTAGGACCCATTCATCTCAACCAGAGCTGTGCATGTCTGCATCAGATTGGCTCCATATGTGCAGCGTTTGCGATGCTGCTTGGGCATTTCCACCTGCATTACTACCTGGCTTGCAGAGCTACATTCTTGAAATGCAAAGAGCTCTTAGCTGAAGAGATGTCCCTGAAACATATCACCATACCCGATGATCATGTAGTGATAGTATGTCTGCTCTGGCAGTCACAATTCATTCCTATTGTCACTTAGCCCCCATTCTCCTCTGGTCAGAGCCACCTCCTCAGTGATGCCATGCTGCACTTATCCCAAGAAATCCCCAGATTGGTTAAAGCAATCAGAGCTGACGCAGGAATCCATGGTCCGGCACCAGGGAAGTAGGAGACCCTGTACTGGTTTCTGCAGGCTCTGCGTTACCTTTACAGATTCCCTTCCACCTTCATCTCCATGTGGCCTAGAAGCATGTGGTCCTTAAATTCTCTTCCTGTTCTTTTCAATGACTTACTCTGTGACTTTGGGAAAAGTACTTACTATCTGTATGTCTGAATTTTCCCAACGTAACCTGGGTGTATTAATTAAATAGCTTCCTCGGAGGGGCTTTGTAAGGTTTAATGAATTCATGCTTGCAAAGTAATTTAAGATTTCATATGACAACTGCTAGAGGAGTGCAAAGTGCATTATAATTAAAACAGTGAGGATCCAAAATAATTATTATTTTGAGGCTCTTGATCACAGTAAGAGGGGAATATTTATGTTTGAAGTTGCTAATAAAAACTTCAATTGCTGTATTACGAAGCATACGTTTTTTAGTTAAATAGCATTAGTTAGTACTCTGCTATTTATTATTCCACTTACTATTTCCATTGTCTTTGCAGAAAAAGAAAAATGTATTAACTTAAACTGATTCTCTCCAAATTTATATCAAATGGAGATACCATTGTGCTCAAAATATGTCAGCTGAGAATGCCTGTGCCCCCCTCCACAACTGGGAGGCTACAGCACCCTAGGCTGAAGGGGATCTGCTGTGAGGTTAGTGCAGGCATTCAGTTTGAGAAGAGATGTGGGAACTGAGCTGCCTTGCAGAGAAGAACAAGTCCTCAGGCAATTGAAATGGTCATTGATTTGGGTGCTTCATGTATAGCTAATACCAAATCAAAGGTTGTGCTGTGTTTAAGATGCCTGAGGACAGGACAACTTACATGTGCCTTTTCTTCAAAGGTCATCAATGAGAGAATTTTGACTGTTTGGAATTCCTATGCACAACTTTGAAACTTGATTCTTACACGAGTAAAAAATTACATCTCTGTCTTTCTAGGAATCCCGTTTATTTTCTTGGAGCTGTACTTACCACTTCTGAGATGACATGGATGTGACTACTACATAGGAATCTGGACACTTCTCTTGGAGTGAAGAAATCTCAGAAGCCACTTGTTCTGCAAAGTGCAAGCCCAAAGGGTCCTTGGGATACCATCAGGGTCCACACACACCAGCCTCTGAGCTGTGAGACTTCTCTTGCCTCAGTTTCTTGTTTTGTAGCTGAACAGCAAAATTAGCGCTGGTCTTGGGACATCAAACAACCTCATACCTATAAGTGGAATTCTGATTCATAAATTCCCAGAAGAAGTGGCCAGTTTAGGGATGAGAGAGTGTGCTAATGTAGCCCTTTACGTCTTTGGACATCATGATTTGATTGTGATTTTAGGAACTTAATGGGAAATGATGAAGGAAGAGATAAACTGTCTCTATTGAGAAGACAAGGGGAAATGTGGGAGGTATTCCAGTTCTCTGCCACAAATATACCTTAAAGCATTAGTCATTTGAATCGCTGTGACATGCTCTGGCAGTTCTGTTGCCAAATCTGAGACTGAAATACTGAGGAAAGACAGGTGTCAATAGCATTTCTAGTAATGAGTGATGCCTCAAATATTTGAAA
Source organism: Perdix hodgsoniae (assembly GCA_035772895.1). Taxonomy (NCBI): domain Eukaryota; kingdom Metazoa; phylum Chordata; class Aves; order Galliformes; family Phasianidae; genus Perdix; species Perdix hodgsoniae. The sequence continues at coordinate 2,167,096 of JAPSGF010000056.1, read as the reverse complement.
TAGCCTATTTTATGTTAGATAACTTAGAGTCCAACTGTTTACAATTCTAAAATCTGAGCTCACAAGCATTTGGGGGAGCATGCAGATGGTGGCTGCAATTCTTGAATGATGCTACTCAGCCATAGTGTTGTGAAAGCAAACGAGTGGGTGCTCTCACTCAAAGCAACTTCACAGAAATTTCCTTAACGCTGTGGGGAAAATGTGACCCAGATGTGAATCTGGGACTGCATTACATGCAGCATTTTATGTATTCAGCCAAATGGTCTGCCCTGATTCTTATGTAGTAGTCATATCCATATCATCTCAGAAGTGACCAAGTACAGCTCCAAGAAAATAAAATGGATTCTTAGAGGAACATTAGAGTTGTAATTCTTATGCCCATGTGAGAACCAAGTTTCAAAGCCATGCCTAGGAATTCCAAATATGAAGTAATTTTCCTGTTCCTAGTTAGGAAGTTTAAGATATTCAGCACTCAGATTTTTTTTTCCTCACTCTCTCTCTTTAATTCTTTTTTATTATTTTTTCTTTGTATGGGCAGATACTGAAGAAAGAAATAAGTGTGTGATAACTAGATATTGAGATATTGACCTTCACTTGAGTTTTGGCAAGTATGTTGCTATGATGATAAGATGTTCCTTCTTCCATTTTCACAAATACGAGAAGGATAAAGCCAGGACAGATGCACTGCACCTGGTTGAAGAGAGTGCTGGAAGAGGTAGGAATACGATCCCCATGTTTTTTGTGTCCAGGGGTGTCTCAAGCTCAGTTGAAGAGGTGAAGGCTAATAAATGAACTGGAGACAGCATTGTAATTGTGGGATCTAGACTTATTTCCTGTATTAAGTATTGGAAAGCCCTTACAGTGCCAAAGGAAGGAAATTTGGAAAGAACACGAGAGCATTACATTATGAGGAGCACTGATCATAAATATCTCTGACATGCAAGGAATAGCTGGTGCTTACATCTCTCACAATTGTCAGGAAAGGTTCATTGTACATTACTTTCAAGTTTTATTTTTAACATTTCAAGTTAATTATATTTAAATATGTCTAATGTGGGTTAGAAAGGGACCGTGAATCCTTCTTTTGACTTTCTCCCACTTAAAGACCATCAAATTCATCCAGATATTTGTGTACTGATTTTACCAACTTCTGCTTGCCTAATGCAAGTTTGATCCTGGCTTGAGGATGTCAAATGAGGATGAGTCACTATTGCTGTTGGTAGTTTATTCCATGAGTTAATCTCTTTTGTTAGAGGGGATGGGGATGAGCTCAGTAAGAGAAAGGAGAGGAAACAATGTTTATTTGTACCATTGAAATGGCCTAAATTCATTGCTTGGCCATTCAGTCTACAGTTTTGCTAGCTGCTTTTTTTTTTAATCTCTAGAAAAGCAGTTCTGTGTATATATTTTGTCACTTTATCTTGACTTCCTTGTTCTAAACAGTCTGAACTCCTTTGTTCTCCCACTGTAGTACATTTTCTCTGGCCATGGAAAATGTTTCTCCTTTCTGCCTATCTTTCAGTTTTAAATATCTTTTTCACAACTTAGATAACAGATTTCTCTATGGTATTCCAGGATTGGTCTTGCTAGTCTTGCATACACCGACAAAATTGTTCATCTCCTCACTCCTCTTCTGTTTAGATATTGCTCTCCTCTTGTAATGTCAAGAACCATGAAAATCAAAGTGGAAAATCCTTTTTTTTTCCTTCTACTTCTAGATATAACTAATTGTTTGGAAATTCTCGAAGTAGAAAGTGGAAATATTTTTGATATATATGCTTGATAAGTAAAGAATGATGAGTCCCAAAATAGCCACCTGTTCCACAACAGATCTGAGAATAACTAATTTTCTGTATATCTCAAACTATTCTTAGGTTGGCCATTTACTAGATGAATTTGTAGTGTATTTCTCTCAACAGTTTCTCAGTTAAGGGGGGTCTGAATGAAGTCTGAATAAGATACAGTGTGTTCCTACTGCAAGGTGCCAGACAGCTCCATGCTTTCTGCATCTATATCTCTATCGGGATTTATACTTACATGCATGTTACTTTGCAACTGGTTATTCCTGTTACCCAGCCTTTCATCTTTACACTGATCAGTGAATAACGCGGGTGGATTTTTTCACTTGGAGGAGATGTTGAGCTGTGAATGTGTCTGTACTGCTAATCTTACAGTGATTTCACATGCAACTAAACACTATTACTTTAACACACTGACAGTGACATGCTTGTGCTACTTTTTTAAGTGTGAATAACAAAAGATTCCAGTTCAGGATTAAAAGCAATGCCCACAAGCAGATGTTTGGAGATGAATTTTCAAAAGTTGAATTTCCTCAGTCTAGCCAAATTGATACAGGTCAACTGAAATTCCGGTAGACATTTTGGAGAATGCTTGAGGTCTTAGTGATTTCTTTGAAATGCATAAAGAGAAGGTCTTCTGAAAGTCTAATCAGTAAACCCTCAAGATAAAGAATCAGATGACTTTTTAAAAGATAGAGGTAACACATAGCTGATTTCTGAAAACAAAACAAAAACAACCATCAAAACAAGAAAAAAATCTGGAGTCTGAGATTGAGTGCATATACAATTATGAATAGTTAAATTTTTAACAGACCAGTGGATTTTCTGCAATAGACCGATGGTTTATCCCTGTTCCCACTGCAATCAATGCAAAAGACCCTGGGGAAAAACAGAATGGGGATCCTCTTAATTAACTATTTATCAACATATGCAAATTTTTAAATGGTTGTCAAGACTGAGCAAAACAAAATTCCAATACGTCAAACTGATCATAGAGTTCTAACCATCTTTTCTTGACCCTAGTTCCTCTGAGTCTTCACAAACTCTCTAGGTCTTATTTCTGTGGAGCATGAGAAAGAGGTATGTGAGCGAAACAGACTATTATTTATTACAATCTGTAGTGGGAGTGATGGCAGCTGTTGATGGTAGTTTTTCATTAACAGTTAAGTAAAGCCAATAAATGTCGTAATGCACTGTGCAGTGGCAGATGGTGAGTTACAGCAAGAGATTCTACCTCAACCAGTTCTCCACACTCATCTTCACTTTGAAATACCATTTAAATAGAAAAGAGATCTAAAGAGAAATACCTGTTCAGCTGCCTTATTCCTACATAACTTTTATTTGGCTGGAAATGCAATCCATATATGAACAGCTAGGATGAAACAACTTGCCACAAAAAGGAGGTGAAAAATATTCCATCCCACTGGCAGTTTGGCTCTTATCTACAGCATAGTTTCTTCCTGTCATTATCCTTTTCCTTTGCAAAATTGAGTTGATACCCAGGCCTGGCATAAAGCACCTGCCCATGCTGATGCTTGAAATTATACAGCTTTCTTTTCCAAAATTAATAGTGTAGCTTAGGATAGAAGTGCTCTTTCCACACTGCTCTTTGTGCCCCACTTAGGTTTGATCGTGAAATATTTCTCACATTCCAGTCAAGATGTCTTTTTGTCAGATTATGTCAGAGGCAAAAAAGGTGATTACGTGAAGAAAAGCCTAAGCCTGACTGTTTCACATGGAATAATGGAAAAAGAAAAAGCAGTGTTTGGTTCTTGAATTTCAGCAATATTGGTGTCTTGGAAAACTAATCTTTTTCTACCAGCATTTGTTTCTACAAGGTCTGTGGTTATTGGAAGAAAGTTCTTGCTGTACAAGCAACTGCAGTTTTTTGAATGCTGTCACAATGATCACAGTACAGGATCTTGAAGGATGTTGTAAATGATTTCCCAGGCCATTTCATGATGTATTACGTATCTTATGATGGCAATGCAATTTAAGCATTGTCATTTTTATATTGAAGAGGAAAGAATATACATAATGGATTGGACCAGTGTTATAAACATGGAAGTAATTCCCAAATCTGCTAGTAGTCCCTACTGAATTCTGATTCAGGAGCTGGTGAAAACACTGTGTATGTAAGCACTCTCTGCCAGTAAATAGGTTATTTGGTGCCTAGAGTATCAGCATGGTTTCTGTATTCTGTGGTTACTGCTATTACATAGTGAGAATGATGCAGCATCATATTTCCAAGTCAGTGCACAAAATTCATGAGTCATAGCTGTGCTCCGAAGGGAGGGACATACACTCCCTTTTTTGTTTTGTTTTGTGTTTATCTGTGCCACATTCCTTGGAAAATTAAACCAAAACAGTACAAAAATACAAAATCAAAGTCTGTAAGTAGTTATGCTGATGTCCATATGGAAAATTAAGTTCATGCTGAAAAGTAAATTAGATTACTGTACCTTAATCCCAGTGCTCCAATGGTGGTTGATAATAGCAGGTGCATTTTGTACATTCTGGCTGCATCATTGCTATTGTTTGTATACCATTTATAGAAAAAATTCTATAATCAGCAATCCAATAAAAAAGGCATTGCATAGGCTCTCTGCCAGGAGAACAAAGGTGCTGGCTGAAGTGATGGATCAACCCTCTCCTCAGCCTCCACATCTTGCTTGTTGGCTCTTTAGCACAAGATGACTGAAGACTGCTAATGTGGAGACACCAGGAACTAGTCACTGCGAAGGAAGCAGATGTGAAGATGCAGCACCCTGATACTTTTGACCTACATCGTGTGACTGCTTTTGAGGAAACGGGTGGGAGAGCTGAAAAGAGTACAGAAGTATCCCCTTTTTATTCAGAGCCAAACATCTCATCTATTGTTCCAGATAGTGAAAGAAAACCTCTTATTAGGTTAGCAGCAGCTCAGCTGCAAGCAACTGCTAAAGCGACAGTGTGCAGTGGCTTGAGAGTTACAAGAGACCTATTTGGAGTCCTTCTACAGTGGATTAAGAAGATAGACTTATTGCAGTGCCTTCTATGACAATTAAATGTGAATTGTGTACTTTCTGAGCTTATGAAAAGATGATTTTCCATGGTTGTTAGGAAAACTTCTGTAGCAAGGTTTCAATGATGACTTTTCTAAGACTAGATCATGAAAATAAATCAGCATTTTCTTATCGGGGAACCTGCGAAAGATCTTGGGGATACAAATTGGACCTGTATAATCTGCACACATTTATCCAGTCGTGGTTCTGTTATATACAGATCTTAAATGTATGAAAAAAAAAACATGCAGACAAAACCTTATGTTCACACGACACTGTGGCCTGTTACAAAGTGAAGGGACATGTCCAGTGTCATGGAAACTTTATTATTGCTCCCAGTTGATGAAATTCTATTGGCAGCAACCTTGATATACTTCTTTTCACAAAAAGAATATAACTGTGTTTATTTATTGTTTCTAACAGAAAATTCAGAGAATACAGACAGTTTTCCATGGGTGAGACTGCAGTGAATGTTTTTCCTCCCAAGTGTTTGCAGTAGCACTGAGATCAGAACAGGACTTGCTTTTGCAAGCATCCACCATTTCAAATCCAGAGGGACCTCACACAGATGCTTAAAACACCTCTTTGGGAGCTGCCCATGCTGCATACAGAAATAGTTACAAGCCCCCGTCTTCAAACACCGGCAGATCTGTGGAGTGGATGTGAGGAAAGGGTTACACTCCTTTTCCTTCCAAGCAGCTTACAGCCTCCTTCCCCAGGCAAATACTCTCTTGAATCTGAAGGAGCACAAGGCACAGCAGCCCTCTCCAGCATGCTCCCTGTGTGAAGCCAGCGGACACCACTGCCTCTGAGGTGCAGCTCCCCACCCGTGGCCCAGTAGTGTTTGCTGAGCCCAATGTGGGGCTTGCCATTTTGCCAAGCCCTCACGCAGTTCCTGTTCAAGAGCTTTTGATTTGTTTTGAGGGGATGGTGGGGGAAGGGAAGTGCCTTTTTTTTTTTTTTCTCAGCTGGGGACTTCAAATGTGTCATTTTATTCTGTCATCATAAGTCTCCAATCGGGGGCAATTATGATATTGCATTATGTAAACATTAAAGACAATTGCAAAGCTTTAATTAAAGCCAACTTAGTTTCTTCTCTCCTTCCCTCCCTCCCTCTTCCCGATTTAGTCAGGAACACAATAAACTTAATCAGCTGCCCCAAATTATGCATGCATTAGCCCGTGAGATTCAGTAGGACTGGGCTTCTCAAGGACAAAGAAATATACTGAGCTCCAGCATCTCACTTTGTTTTCTCCAGCCATCTTTTGTGGTGTGTCATGGGAAAAATTCTAATGAGGCTCTCTCTGCTGCAGAAATTCCTGTCAGACACAAGCGTTGGCTCCTTCTGCTCTTTATTTCTCAGATACGAGTTCTCTGTTATCCTGTCCTTCTGTGAGGAACGAAAGCCACATGCCAAAACGTGTGCACTGGGATAGACTGGACTGACATTAGCTGATTACAACGTATTTGGTGATCGCAACAAATATAGTTTCACATTTCTGGAATTAATTTTCCTCCCTTCTCACAAAATGTAAAGTGTGCCAAAGAATGCATATTAGTTTGCATCTGTGGAATAATTTCTCTGCATGTACTTTTACTGTACTGGATTTGATTGTACTTGTTACATAGGGTGTTTGTTGTTGTTTGTTGTTGTTGTTGTTTCTTTTTAAAATACCTGCTATAAAGCAGAGCATGTGACATAAAGTCTTCTAGGAAAACTTCTGGCTTACTGGAGATTCAGAAGAATTTTCTAACCCTTCCTATGTCTCTTCCAGCAAGCAAAACTCCAATTAGCAAATCTGCTCAAATTAGCAAAGTGTCGGGAGGGAGATACCCACAGCCCTCCTGACTGATCACCAGGATGGGAGGTGCAGACTGATCTCTCTCTTCTTTTTCATTATGCATGTATGTCACTGAGCACAGCCATCATTTTGAGCATGTGCTGCATGATGGTGGCAGGGAGCTGCTTCAACCAAATGGTGTGGGTGTTCTTGTTTGCTCATTGACTGAATAATAGCTTGCTGCTGTTTGCATTAGGGAAAGAAATCCTGGAAATGCAGCCTTCTGGAAATATTTGTGCTTATTTATGTCAGTGTGTCTGTCTCTTTTTAAGAAGGCAAACTAAAAATAGGAATTTCTCCTGGTCTCTGGCTAGCTTGCTTGCCAGAGTACCAAGCATAGCTTAACAATGCAGAGGCTCAGTGTAATGCCCTGTCTGGGAGATGACCAAGAGGAAACAAGGTTGTAGTCTGAAAACATGATGTCATCCCATCTACCAAATCAGCATCCTTGCTTAATTTCTGCAGATCAATGTCAGATATGTATGAATCAAAACAGAAGGAGTATGCCATTATAGGAATGAAATCCATACAACTTAACACCTTTTCTGAGACACTATCCACTATTTATTGTTAAAACAAATACAATTGGTTTGGTTCTACCTTTGTATTCTGCTGCTGTGAGCCCTCCGCCCATGGACAAGGATGTGGGCAATACTGCTCTACTGTGAAGTTGGGAACCATTCAAGAGTAGGTCTCTGACAAGGGTAAGCTCAAGGGAGAGTGGGAAAGAAACTTTCTCTGCAAGTTAGGTGAATCAGCTCATGTAGCCAATGTGAATTCAGAGGGGTTTCCCAGGCAAAGCTGAGAATTTTTTATCCTATCACCACTGCCTCATACTTAGGATTTGTTTTCACTGCAGGAAGGTGTTAATTCTACTGTAGATTAACTCACTTGTTTTCTCAAGATGTTAGGTGTCTAGTATATCCTATCTGTTTGGGACACAGTGCTTACTTCAATTACCTGCCTAAGAGTAAAATCTACAGGCGCTGAGGCTCTATAGACGTTTTAACTGATGAAGATGCGACTAATTATTTCCTACTAACAATACCTTTTCTTCTAGTAAAGCAAGCCTTAAATTTTTTTTAATACTACTAATGTACTCTGGAGACACCAATTACTGATAGCAAATTTATTATTTAGCTCCAGTATAGTGATTTTTAGCTGTGTTTTAAGCCCCAAATTTCTAAGCCAATATAATCTCAGTTAATTTGGATAAATCTTCCCCTTTTGTTGCTATTATTATACCAAGGTCTATTACACTTCTCAGCAGAAAATTTTGGCAATTGGGAACAAGCAGAAAAATAAATTTACAGCCAGAAAAATTATTAAAGACTTGAGCTTTTAAAATGGATGAGACTAAGTTGATTTTCAAACACATGGTCAGTAGGACATTTTATATTCATTTACACAATAAGTGACTTTTTGCCTTTTAAGCCCAGAACAAGTAAGAGCACAACAACAACTAAGTCTTCTGACAATCTCATATTTAGGTTTTAAGGTTCTGCCATTCAGCATTTACATTTGATCTTCTAACTCAGAGGAAATATACCCTTTGGTCTACCTGGTTGTATTATTATT
>JAPSGF010000056.1:2061062-2158824 GCA_035772895.1 Perdix hodgsoniae | reverse complement strand
ATTATTATTATTATTATTATTATTATTATTATTATTATTATTATTATATTACTATTACTTTAATGGAACAATCATCAGAATTCAGTTAAAAAAGAGAAAATCTTGCTCAGTAATAAAACTGCAAAAGTTCTGGCTTTAATATCTTGGCAATGCCTGCTTATCTGTTGTGTAATGTATTAAACTGTTATTTGTTTGAGGTTTTAATGCTCAGCTCTTACTAGCAGGACTAACGCAATGAAGACCCAAAGGATTTGACTTTGTTGTGATAAGCTGAAGTCTCCACCAAAGTAAATGTAATGCATTTCCTGAATCTCCGGACAAAACTCATTGCAACATCTTTAGTACAGTTGTGTCAAAGAAGCTAATTAGAATAATACAATGGGAAATTGCCCAGTGTAGCACTACTCAAGTAAGGGATGGAAATCTGCATGCTACAAAATAGCTAGCCTGTTGAGTAGGTCTTTGCTATCCCAGGTGAAGCTAATAAGGAAGCAGCTGCCACATGAGGAAAATCAGAAGGCAGCCAGTCTCGAGGCAGACAGGTGTTCAGAGCACACAGAGTTAAAGGGAAGGATGAAACAATTGTTATTGTGCCTAAGAAAGAAGGGAGAATGAGCTGGTGTGTGACAGTTGGATCACCCAAGCCACTGTAGAGGAAAGGCAAAGATTAAAAAGAAAAAAAAAAGAAAAAAAAAAGTGGGGTAGATGCAGGGTTTCCTCTATGCTTTGTTATGCAGAGTGTCACTGAAGGGCTGAAGATGAAGTTCCAAGTCCAGTAAGGGCAGGGCATGGTATGGCCCTCCAATTGCCTACAAGCCCAATAAAGCCTGTAGGCAATTAATACTAACTTTTGATATATGGATTCTGAAATGTGGTAACAGGGAGGAGAAGAGGAAAAAGAAAGTGTTTGAGGCATTCCAGTAGTTCTTGTTAGGTCCTAACGCCAGGCTGTTACAAAACTAGAGCCAAATGCCTATTTTATCATGAAATCACTTGACCTTGCTCCAACACAATGCTGAGAAAATTGAGTAAGGTCAGAGGTACATGAAATGATGGCAGATGAGGAATTGTTTTGCTTTTAAACTTTCATGAAAAAAAAAGGGGAGTAGACAATAGGAGCATGTATGGTAGAAATCCTAGAATATGACTCCTGCTCTGAAAAACAGACAAATAACTACATACAAGCAAAAAATGAATAGAAGAAAAGGACAAAGGTAAGTGAAAAGGATTCTGCTTCAGAAAAGAAAGAAATGTGTGTTGTAGGCTACATAGTGGAAAAAGTGACTGGCCAGAAACGAGGTAAGATGATTTGAATGAAAGGAGCGTTTCTGTTGAACTCTTTAGCTTTCTCCTTAGGTCACAAATTATTATTTTTTTCTTTTTCTATTCTATTTGCCTCATGATGTAAGAACCTTGACTAAAATAAGAGGTTTTTGCACTGCATGTTCTGGGTTTGACTTCCTTATATTTAGTTGCTATGGACATGATACAAACAAGTGGACTATGATCCACTTGCAGGCGGGCTTAGGAGACAAAGTAAGGTTCAGTGGCATGCAAACTTGAAAGAACATTCCTGGATCACAGCAGGTGAAGATCTTCTAGGGGAAAGTAAATAATGTGAACACTGAAATATGTTTATATTTTATGTTTTGTAATATAAAACTTGTGTAAGGAATCATAGAATTGCTCAGGTTGGAAAAGGCCTTCAAGATCATCAAGTCCAACCGCAACCTAACCATACTACCCTAACTAACAACCCTCCACTAAATTATGTCCCTGAGCACCACGTCCAAATGTATTTTAAACGCATTCAGGTATGGTGACTCAACCACCTCCCTGGGGACTCCAGTGCTTAAAAACCCTTTCTATAACGAAGTGTTTCATATCAACCTAAATTTCCTTTGGCACAACTTGAGGCTATTTCCCCTTGTCCTGTCACCAGTGAGAAGAGACCAACCCCACTTTACGAAGGTTTGAAGTAGACTTGTAGGAAAGAAATAACTAAGCACTGATATTAGCTGTCAAGATACACTGATAACTAGTCCCATTAGGATACAACAACTACAAACCTTGCATAATTCAGAGTATCTGTCCATATCCAGACACTTTAATTATTGGTAAGTTTTTTATGTTTCTGGTTCGCACATATAGTAAATCTATGCTGAGTGAATTAGCTGAACAGTTGGCTCATCAATATTTACATAGGAGGCCTTTATAAATAACTCATCAGATTTCTACACAAGTTTGCTAAACTTACAGTCAAGACACCCAACACAAGCCCTGAGAGCTTGCCTTTGGAAACACTTGATGGAAGAAAGTTTGTACAGTGCATGGAAGAAAAATTACCAAACAACCCTTATCGATGTTAATATCTGTAAAATCTGCCTTCAGAATTACTCCTCTCTGTCACTGCTGTGCTGTATTGTTTTCAATTATTCTTTGACTATTTGGGACAAATTAAAGTAAGCAAGCCGATAAAAAGCCTCCCTGGCTTGTAATGTTGTCACCAAAAATGCAGAAAAAGTAGCTTCTGATATCACAGAATATCCCCAAGTGAATACACGAGTTGCTTATCTTTGTAGAGAATAATTAACATGTTGAATTTATTTCATGATTTTACATAAGGTGTTAAGGAGCTCTTTTCTAAATGATTTGCAGGTGATTGTGATCTGTCAATATCACTCTATTTTTCTTAACAGGAATCATTTATCCAAGGCTAGAATACTTCCTCTAGAAGAAAGGATGCATAGGGTAGCACAGGTGTAAATCTGAAATGGTTGATTTTGAAGGTCATGTGCTACCTGTTCCCAGATTTTGCTTCTTGGAGTCTTTTCAGTGACACTGAAATGAAACTTTTTTTGTGTACTTGACTGTGTCAAGTGCACCATCTTTGCTGCCTCTCACTCAGGGCTGAAACTCACCTGATAATTCTTGATGACTTCAGTAGCACCTCTTGCTGTGTGCAGAGCTGATCAACCCTGCCTGCCCTTCCTGTTGAGTTCTATTTGCAGCCTGCTGAGGAATTCAAATACTGTTAGGTGAGAGGAAATGGGGCAGAGGGGGGAACAGAGAAGAACTCCATAGGAGAAGCTCTGACCCAAAGAGACTCATCTCACTGGACTCTGCTGATGGGGTGGGGAGCATTTTTATGGGCACTCTGAAAACTAGACTTCAGGCACTGAGGAGATTGCCCTGAAGAAGGCCTTTGGAAGAATATGCTGTCTGGGAGAGTCAGAGTAACCTGACAAATGTTTGTCTCAGCTCACCAAACCTTTGCACTGATGGTGTTTTGGGTTGTTTTTTGTAAGCATCACAGCAAGAAGATTCTTTGAAGAGTGATTAAAATTCACAGGGAGCAACTTAAAAAGGAAGGAAATGTTGTCTTAGTGTTTCTAAGATGTTCCTCCTGTTGCACTGTGGTGGCTCACAGTGTGGAGGATGTCACAGGAGTGTCATGTGAAGATATGGTAAGGGACTTGTGGTGTGGAAGAGGAGAGGAATTGAGTCTTCTGACAGGAAAAATCCTCATGAAAGGGTGAGCTTCCTACTTTTTCTGAAGTAGGTCTTTGATGAAGGGAGAGTAATGATAATTTTGACGTTTTAAGGAATTCATCTTGCCCCTGGCAGCATTTTTTCTGCCTGTAGAGCCACTTCTCAGAACAGACAGCATAAACAACAAAAAAACTTGCCATGTTCCATGCTGTGTATCTTGCTGAGGACTTATCCCTTCAGAGGAAAGGATCATGTGCAGTCAGTGTGCTCTGTGGCAAATTAGACAAAAACAAACTTTCAGTTGAAGTAGCTTTGATCACTGCTGATTGCTATGATGTTAAATGTTGCTTGCCCTATATTGGGAACAGCCAACCTTTCAGAGCCTGACAGACAAGAAAATAAAACGTGTAAAGTCAGAGAATCACAGCTTTATAAACTACCCGATTTAGCCTCTGGCAGGTATTTTTAGCATGAAGTTTTTTAGCATAATGCTATACAGCATTAAATATATCTGTTTTATTCTTTCACCAATTTAATTAATGCCTGAATGTGTTTTTAGTATCATACGTTTGCTTTCTTAGTAGCAGCTATAGCTTTTCATTGAGAATACAGAAACAGTAATAATTACATTTTGCAGGCAGTTCTGCCCTCAGTGATTGTATCTGTGCTAGCATATAGACCAGACCAGGGCTCCTCTGGCCCTAACGACATGTGGCACAACTTACAGTCATGTAGGTAGGCTCTTCTCCCCAGACAGCCGTCTCATCAGTACTGCCTATTGTGAAAAATCCCTGGCCCATGCTACACCTTGAAACGTGCCTTGCCACTGTTTGGGACCATTAGCACAGGCCAAAAGTGTGCCAAAAAGCACACCAACAGTGAAATAGCAGAGACACTCACAAGCCAGTGATCAGATCCACACCCTGGACCATTTTGGTTTGCTAGTACAATTGTAGCCATTTTGGTTTACAGCGCTGTTAATTTTCTGGGGAGGTGGCTTCTGTTCTGCTGTGCAATCACAAGTATTTTGTAAAATTTAGCACCTTCCTGTGGTGTGTCTATGATAAATAAAAGGGCCCACTAAGGGGCTATACTCTTTCAGCTAGCTGGAGAAGACCGGAGCAGTTTCCTCCTCCAGGGGTGTTGTGGATTGAGTGGTTCTACTCAGCCACAGCTGGAGGAACATCCTGGCTGGTCCCTCCAGACAATTTTCATCATTTGAGAGATGTGGCAGTTCCCCAGTGTTTTGGATGCTTCAGATTACTTTCTTCAATTTCTTTACAAACTTCTCAGTAAGGCCTAAGGAGCAGCTCAGGGTTTTCAATGGGACTGCTGGAGGTTTTCTAAGGGATTGATAAGACACCATGCATTTCAGGCTCCAGGAGGATTAACTCTTAAGGTGCCCCTGAATGACGTGAGCCTGGGTAGTGTTGCAGAGGCAGCTGCCCTGCAACCTTCTGGAGGAGAAGCACCCTAGGGGATGAAGGATGAGTTTAGCAACAACTGGAAAACAAACTCACATTAAAGGAACTGCAGTCAGCTTCCATGACTTAGTGCCACCAAGGAAGATGTGATTTAGAGGGCTGTTAGAGCAGGTACAGAGTAGGTTCTCTGCCAGTTTGAATTTGTATCTCCCTAATGGGTCAGGGAGAAAAGGGACTTCTGCTTTTGATCAAGTTAATGAACACTCATAGTGTGCTGTCTGAAGTAGACGAGGGGATATGGACACAGATTTGTGTCTGTCTTTTCTTTGTGCTGTACAAATGCGGCAGCACATTGTATAAGAAACGTGCAATTCTGAGACCGATATACAGGATTTGTCATTTTGTTTATTTTCAGAAGACTACTCATAGTAAATCAAATATCAATTTAATACAAATGGAGTGTGGGTGCCAGGCCTCCCTTTATAGCACAATATATGTATACCTTCAGTCGGCTTGATTACTGCAGTGGTAGTGTTGTAGCTTGAAAGAAAGCCTCTACCAGCGTTTTGGAAATGGAAAATCCTGTATAACCTTGATTATTGCTGAGGTATGTGGAGTTCACAGAAGATTTAAATTTAGTGAAAAAACAAAAACCTTCTTGTCCACTGAGGCTTGATTGTTTGATAGCAAAAACATGCCTGGCAGTAAAAACAGGGAAGTGAGAAATTCCAGTTAAAGAGCTTAGGCCTGATGACTGTGCCTTCTTTTTTTTTTCTTTTCCAAGAAACAGAAGTCCACGTCCTTGTCAGAAGACATCAGTGCATCTTGCTCAGAGCTGACTAGAAGGCTTGCTGTGAGAAACCCTGACAAAATTATTGAATGAAATCTTGTGCATGCTTCTTGTAAACTTTTCCTGATTTGCTGACATGTCTTCCTTCCACTCTTACTGCTCCGTGCAGCTATTGAAAATGCCACTGACACAGGTGGTACCTTCAAGCTGAAGGGACAAAAGGGCTATTGGAGAATTAGTGGCAGGAGAAAAGGCAGAAGAGAAGAGGAAGCAAAGTTCTTTTGATGAGGTCTTGCATTTCAAGTTTTCAGGTTTTTCATAGGAAGCTGATTAGTAAAGATTGACATGGTTTTGGATCACTTGTCATTCTAAGGGAAGTTGTAATATCAGATAGTGTTAAGCTTCAATGGAGAATAAACTCTTCTTCCTTGGACCTTCTTGTCATACTTAGCGCTTGATAGAAATGGTTTAACTTGTAAGTGACTTGTAAGTCTAGTCATTGTCTTTCAGGTCAAGGAGTCCAGAAATGACAGTGATGTGCTTTTTGAAGATATTTGTTTCTGTTGCACTTGAATCTTAGTAACGAGTTGTATTTAAGCCATTGAACATTCAAATTGTTCCTTCCTTTGAGAGCAAAAATGATTATGGGGGAAAAAAAAGCATCTTCTTGGCTACTTTTTAAGAAAGGAGGACAGAAGGCTAAGAATAAATACAGAACAGGCAGAAGAAGTGGAACCGCATGCAAGGAAGAGAACAGAATGGCCCTACAGGAAGATCTGACCTATCCTTAGAGAATAGATCAGAGTGACATCTAGACTAGAACAGAAGAAAGCATAAGGATGCTGTGTCTGAGCTTTGGTTACTATAGTATTGTCTAAACTTCAGTGAAACTGTGTTAGATACCTTTGCAAAGGCTGTCCATTATGAGTTTCCACTCAATGTACAGGCTTTGAAGAGATAATTAATGGTTTCTCTGCCTCATAAAGCTTGGCTACTTCTCCATCCTGCACATCCATTCTCTTATGCCAGCAGAACTGCTTACATGTCCAGCTGAAGAGCAGATTCACATGATGACAAACCCAGGGAGAAAAAGTTTACAACCAGTTCCATTTTTTGCTCTCTCAGTGGCTGAGCTAGCTTGTGATAGCTAAGAGAACTCATCGTGCATGTAATATGATGATACAGTTATACACCTAGCAGGGAACCTGCTGGTGAGGGCACATCTGCTGCTGGGTTGTGTATGCAGCAGAGGTGGCGGCCAGACAGCTGGAGGTGGCACTGTCTCAAACTTCTATGCCAAGATTTGCCACATGATGTTTTAAGGGGCCCTGATATGCAGGGTATCATCAAACAAATGTGAAAAATGTGAAGGTGACAAGTGGAAAACTGTTATCAGAGACATTCACAATTCACATGATTTTTTTGAGTGACAACTTTATCCTTTGAGGTTTCTCTGAAGTACTATCTTTCTCCTCTCTGAACTGGGGATGATGCTGATTTTATTTGGTATTACAAATTATGTAAATTTTCTTTTCCGTTCAGGCAGAATACAGTCCTTTTCCCTAGAACAAGTGTGGTTTTCTCTTGCTGGATATTTCAGCTAATATGATATATACTTAATGGGGTTTGTTCTCCTTTAAAATTTGTTGGATGAGATTGGTTTGTTATTCACATATAATATAAGCTGACAGGAGAGATAATACAGGAGCGTGATTACACAGAATAATTCATATTTTTTTTTCTTCTAGGCAAATAGATGCAGTTGGAAAGTATCTCTATTTTCAAGGAGTGCTGTCTTTGTTCAGTCTGTAGCAAGAAAGAACTGTTGGATTTTTAGGATGGCAAGAGCTCAGGCAGCTGCTCTGGACATTTCCAGACTCAAGATATACAGCAGAACAGTTCCGTTTTGCTCTGCTGAATATATGAAGAATAATATAAGAGGGGAGAGCCACAAGCTAGAGATAGGAAAATATTACTTAGATGAATGAACACCAACAATGGAAAAATGGGATGCTGGCTTTAAACCCTGTCTTTGTGGTCTCCTTTTCTTTCACACTCTGAAACCAAGGATAAAAATATCTGTATTCTCAGAAGGGATTAGGAGAGTCTAATACTTTAAAAGCTTATTCAAAATGAGTCTAGACAAATAAACAGTCAAAAAAAAAAAAAAAAGCAAACATAAACAAGCACAACTTAGAAAAATAAGCCAAGAACCAGAAAAAAGAAATTTAATTTTTCAGACAGAAAAATAGCCATATTCAATGTGACCAAAGCTAGACGCTAAAACATATTAAACGATGATGGTAGTTTTTGTTTTGCTTTAGTTTGGAGTATTTGGGGATAGAAAGGAGAACTTTTTAAAATGAAGTTCATATACTTATTTTCCCTAGCTTCAACATGTTCTTGCTTTCCAATTGAAATGGTTCTTTGTTCATATTTTTACCTAATCTTAAGTTTTCTAAGAGGTAAAACGAATAACTTCATTTTTTTGTCTAACCAGTCATCTGATAATACAGTTATAATCATATCTCCATTTGAAATAATGGAATGCACCTTTGTCTTTCCCTGCAGAGCCAATGTGCTCAGAATCCTTCTACACTTCCACAGAGCTGTTCTTGCATCAGTAGAAAAATGTCCTGTTGAGGCACAGGGAAAATCCTTCCAGTAGTGACAATGTCATGTGCATTAGGAGGTGCTGGAACTTAAAAGCTACATCCAGTACAAAGGCATTTGCTATGGAAATTAAGTATGGATTTCCCATATCTGTGCTTTGGGTGCATTTATTTACAATCTAACTTGCAAACTCGCCAGTGGCATGGTAATTATTTTTATTTATTCTGTGATCTTCTCATTGATGCTAAGTAAAAAGCAAAAAGTACCTGAACTCTTGCCTGTAATAAACAGGTATGATGAGTTTTCCATCTCAGTTTTATGAATGTTCATTCCCTCCTGAACTGTCACTTCAGAATTTCACACTAATTACTGAAAAGGATATTTGTGGAACACTTTTTAAATGTTCTCGTTGGGCGTATTTCACTTTTCTTTTAAATAGCATCTTCACATATTTTTCTTAGCTAAATTCAGATTTCTATCAGTCACTTGGAGTTGAAGTACCCTCATTCATTTGGATGGATTGTTTGGTCCTCTTGAGTTTTTCATGTGTTAAAGCAATGGTGCTGATCCCATGCCTCTTTGATAGCATTTTGAACTGGGGAGGAAGATGAAGTTATTTAGTGTGTGCACATCACCTTGCAATCCCTGAGTAGTCAATCCTGAAAAGCACTAAGAACACTTGGAAATGCTCCTCAGGGCAAAAAGGCTGTGGGGACAGAGGAAGTAGTTTGGACTCCTTGGACAACCTCAAAGACATTTTGTGTGTCCGAATGGCCATTACTGCTGCTGTGGATTGCCTTCCTGTCATTGTGTGACACCCACACCTGGACTGCTGCTCTTCTTTATTTTCTTCTTTAGAGATTTTTGCATACAATGAAAGAGCCCATAAGGAAAACTGTCTGCAAGACACTGTGAAAACAGAACTAGGTAATGGAATCTAAAAAGGAAGTTCCAGTTATAACCTGAGGTGGCAACAGAGGTATCACATCAGGAAAGCTTAGATGTCAGCTGTATTAAGCCACTAATCCCAGTCTGTTATCTTGGTTCATATAATTAACTCTGACTGTGAATCCAAGATGACATGAAGACAACTGTGTATGATGAATCCTCAGCTAAGAGTAAGGATCAAATGAAAGTTCAGTAAACTACTTAGCAATGAATTCTATGACACTTATTGGGAGCAAAACATGGGTGGAGCGGGCAAGGGCTGGGCATATTATCATTTCTGGCATTATGTTAATTGCACTGCTGATACTCTGTAAACTGCTGACAGTGCAGGAGTGGCTTGTTGCTGGACTCTGCCCTTGTTGATGCCATAGGGGAAAGTCTAGTTCCCACCTCTTCAAAAGCCTTGCTGAGTGAAGGGGATCATGAGTCAATGGCTGAAAATATAAGCAGAAGCAACTTGTAATTGATAAGGGGAGAGAAGATGAAGAATCAGATGAGTATCAAGCAGGATAATCAAAAGCGTGAGCGAAAGAGGTGGAAGGAAATCATTGTTATGTGGGAGAAGTGTCCTTTAGGTAATCACGTACTACTGTGGAGCTCATCCATAATGATGTGTTTACAGTGTTGCACCAGAGTTTTGGCAATTCCTATTTTATTGGGTTCATTCTTGCATCCCGAGTGGGATGACTAGGTATGGTGTCTGCAAAGCACAAGCTAGGCGTAAGGGCAATTCAAATGCTGCTAACAAGCATGTGGTGCCTTATTCCTTCACCAAGACAACTCAAGTCTACCCTCTGAAAATCAGCCATTGTGTACTTGCAGAGTGGTGAATCCTCTACAGGGCACCATGTGAGCTAGAGAGGTTTTACTACATCTTGTCAATCACTTAGAGAATCAGAAGACAGCTTTGCTTTCCCTCCTGGTCATGTATAGATTGGCATTATTTTACTTCAGCTAACAATGCCTGATTTTGTTACCATGCCGAGTAACTGAAATACTAACACCTCTGGACACTTGAGAGAGTAACTAAAGCTCCTTTTGTAGAAAGTGTGATGTTCAGTTATACAGTCAAAGAAACTGGGATTTGGGCCTTTTAGTTTCCAAGTCCCATTTTTCTCCATGGGTTGGATCGAAGAGAAAATCCTAGTGTGTTCAACAGTAGCCTGGACCAGAACCTCTCTGCAGCAATCTGCAGATACAAATCGGACTTGAGTGGTGGGGAAGTTTTTTTGTTGGCAATCATCCTGACAGGGCTGAAGAGCTGTCAAATCTTTGGTGAGAAAGGTAGGCATTACGTGCAAATTTCAGGCAGAACAAGAAGTACGACTCAGCTGCTTGTGGCCACAAGCATGAGCCATGAGGTACTCCTAGGGTGCTCTGTGGAGGGGCCTATCCATGAGAGTCTGAACTGCCCACACCAAGGGAAAGGGGGAGGTGAGTGACTCATGCTTCTGAGTAATTTGGAGGAATTTTGACTTGGACTAAACCCAAGTGCTTTGTACTTTGGACTGTTTGGATTCCAACCTGGAGCTAAGCAGCTCAAGCCTTTTCTAAAAAAAGGGATCTATTTTACACACCATATCAAATCACATTCACCTGATTTAGTGTCTAAGAAAATAGTTCTTCAAAATATGTTTTTATGGAGTTAGTTTTATGAGCTGAAGTTTATGGATTTCATCTTATAAAATATACATTCAGTAATGTCCTGTAGGGTATTAAAATTTAGCTCTATAGACATTTTAATGATGTAAAAGATTAGATCTGTCTCTAACTCTGCTGAACACAGAAGTGAAACCTTTACAGTAGAGAAAAAAGTAAAGTGTTTTGACACAGAGGTCTTACAGAGATGATCTGAAACCGTCTGTAAAGTGACAGGTGATAACCCCATGAGTGAAAATAGTGTTTACTCCCCCTCTCTCCTTAAAAAGCAGAATTACCTGCTTTAAAACACGCACATGCAGCCTCAGAAACAGTGCACCCTTTGCTAGCAAGATAAGAATCAATTCAAGTTGTCGGATGACAAGGTGATCTTTTTGCATTCCTTTTCAGTTTAAATTCATAGCTGGTGTTTAAAGCCAACTATGTTCTCTCTCTGAAAGTAACTCTTTCAAAAGCGAGATTAAGAAGGCTGGCACCATTCATCCAGCTAATTGTGTACTGATTTGGTATAATGCAACAGGATTATGGTGTTAGAAGGAAAAGAGAAAGTCCAGAAACAGGGTAAGATCCACCCTGGACGTATATTCTTTTATTTTTATTCGAAGGTGTGAGAAAGTTGAGTCACTGATAATCTATATATACTGTGTCACTTTGCAACCTGAACAGCATCAAGAAAATACTATGTCAAATACAGTAGGTCCTAAGTATCCCTTATTCAACACCTAGTCATGCAATTTATGAGACTAATGAGTATAAAAGGCAGTAATCTGGGTACTTTTCACCAACCTTGAAAGAAGTTTCTGTACAATATGGAAAGCACTGCAGAATGAGGCTTGGGGATATTAAAGTCATTTGTCACACAACAGTCACTAATATACTGGCAATGAAATTATCAATAACAAAACACCATGTCCTAGCTACTAAGAGTGATCCTTTAACATCTTCCCATCTTGACAAAGGTGAAGAGAAAGGACGAGCGCAAGATTGCTTGTGTGATCTACAGAGGCTGTAGAGAATCTGGCTTTCTACTGACTTCTTACACAGCCTGATAATGTCTTGAAAAGAGGGAACAGCTTTAAACTAAAAGAGCTGAAATTTAGGCTAGATGTTAGGATGAAGTTTTTTTTTACTCAGAGGGTGGTGAGGCACAGGCTGCCCAGAGAAGCTGTGGTTGGTCCATCACTGGAGGCATTCAAGACCAGGTTGAATGGAACCCTGGGCAACCTCAGCTGGTGGGTGGAAACGCTGCCCATTGACAGAGACTTGGAGTTAGATGATCTTTAAGGTCCCTTCCAACCCAAGCCAGCCTAGGACTGCATGATTTCTAGCTACACTGAGATGCAGAAGCAGTAATAAGTTTAAAAATCGGCTATTAACAATAGGTTTCCAACAGGAGCTGGAAAGGTCACAACTGACTCAAATGTTCACATTATGTCTGAGAATCTGAGGGGGATTGATTGCAGAGATCTTGCTTCATTCCTTTGTAAAGGAGAACTTTCACAGAAAGCTGAATCCTAATACCTGAATTTTGATTAATTTGTGGGTTTGCTTTAATTATTCACACCCTTCCTCTTGAAAGCCACTGCCCACATATGCATGTTGAAACAGAACACCTATTTGTGATGATTTTCCTCTCCAGCAACCACTTACCTTGAATTACAGAATTTGAAAACAGCTGAATGTGGGGTTATAGGACTAATTACTGCATTGCACAATGAGGCAAAAAGTAACTGGAAGAAAAATCCCCTTTTAGGCATTTGCTAAATAGTGCTGGAGAAGAAGAGTTTTTGCCTGTAAAGTGCAGCTGGTGTTTGACACATTACATGAGGCAACTAGGAGGTCAGCATGCACTTCTAGTTAAGGTACAGGTGCTACATATTCCCTTCCTTGACCTTCCCTGCATTTCAAGTCTGACTTAATCCCTCCCTCAAGAGATTTATGTAGCAGCATAATCACTTAATTTATGCCCACCCACAAGTGACCACAGGAGAAGCACACAAGGAAAATTTTTTATTGCTTTCATTGGGAAATAGGAGAAGAGATTATTTTTGATGAGAGATAGAATGAGTGAAAGACACACGTACATTTTTTCTATGATGATATTGATGTATGCTCCAGGCAATAATTTCAATAAGTGAGTTGGGATATGTGTGGCTAACAGTAGAAAACAGAAAATGCATAAACTTCACAAATAGGCTTCACTGTACAGAAGACAAGGATTTGTCTCACATTTTTGATATCCGATATTTGTCATTTGAAATACATCTTGCATGCTTTTTGCACCAGCTACAAACATAAATAACAAAGTTTTCCCCTAAAAATATCTTGTAGCTAAAGTCAGACCCACAAACTTTGGGTTACAGCCTTTATTTCTCTTTGCACTGGCCTTCAGAATCTTCCAAAGGGTGTCTTTTGAAAACATTTTTTTTCCCCTGAAACTTCTGTCAGAGTAAAACCTTATATCTAGTTCTGAAAGTCAAGACAGCACTTACCAGTATAGTTATGGCATTGTTCATCTAATAGATTGCTGAGTATATGCAATGATATTCTGAAATACTGGGCACTTTGTATTTTACAAGAAAAGTGCATTAGATACTACTTACTGTATTTCCTAACTGTTGGTTTCTTTTATGATAATAATAGCAGACTTTTTTTCTGTCACTCTTCCTCAGCCGTCACTAATTGGAAAGAAACTGAAGCCTAAACAAACAATCATTTGCAATGACACTGGGACATACAGAGAATTTTAATACGTGTCTTTATTGGCAAATACTACATTAAAAAATACAAAAACCAAACCAAAACAAAAATGCTGAAACAGAGAGCCACTTACCTTTTAAAGTTTCACAACAAATGTGTCCTTGACAGATGCATGAAGGGTAACTACAGAAGGAAAAGTTACCTTAGTATAGCAAGAACTAAGTTGCTTGAAACAAGAGCTGCATCACTGCAGGCATTTGTGATACGGTGGTGGAATATTGTTTAGGACCATTCCCATGGGCAGGTTTTTCCTGCAGTCCCCAGTAGAACTTAGAAACTTAAAAAACCCAGAAAGATATGTCAACCATGCCTGGGGCAAAATCCTGACCACTGTACCCTGGCCAGAGTAGCCTTTTGGAGCTGCTCTAGCAGGGAATGGTGCTAACAGTTCCAGAGACCCACTGTAAGGTTTCATTTGTGAGTATGAGGCTTCATGAAGATATGGTTGGCCTGCAGGTAGTTTCTTAAAGAAAGATCATGTTTGTGAAGACATATTTCATGCAATGTCATGTTAAGTGACTGTCCCAGAGATGGTGGAGCAGGCAGACTAGAAATGGGAAGGAACAGAAAGAAAGGACAAACTGTGGTCCACTTGGAGGGAAGCTGGGAGAGGACATCTTGGGTAATCCTCCATGGGGCCAGGATGGGACTGGTATCCTCCACACCTTTTCCACCAGGCGAACCAGCTAGATTATTCTTCCCTACTGTCATACATATTTTATTTTGCAACTTGTAAAGGAACAGATGAAAAGCACAGACAATGAGAAGTGTACCAGGGATTTATCGGTCCAGTCTACCAGGGATTTATCGGTCCAGTCCACTTTGCTTCCCTTCTCACAACTGTTGCATGTTCCTGTTTTATTTTAGAATAACGTTTATAGAGTTGGCTCCATACTGCAATCAGCAGAGCACAGCACAAAAACTATCCCAGAGGGCCTCCAAAGGCCAATGCTGCATCCAGGAAAGTGCCAAGAAGCCTTGGAACAATGGCCATGAGCAGCTGCAGTGGATTTCCGCAGCCTCAATACTTCTCTGCAGATGAAGAGAAGCTAAACAAAAAAGTATCACAGTGACCTTGCTTATAGCTCAGATGTCATGGAATCATATTTTTATTTACGAGGGGTCAATTTCATTGAGATTTTAATTGGAAGAGACTGTGATGTAATGGTAGATAAATTAACCCACAGAATGTATAATTCATCTCATTTCCAAAGGTTTTATTGCTAGTCCCTTAGGCCCTGAACACACCCCCGTCTGTGTTTGGGATAAGAAATACCTGATTTCTCTTGTCTCTCATCAAATTAGACTAGCACAGCCAGTACTTAATGGATGGCCATTCCCCAGAAAGGCCTGTGTGTGGTCCTGCTTTAGCTCAGCAAAAAAACTCAAATATTCTCAGGCAAAAATATATGAGGTTATCTGAGTTCCAAGCCCATATCCTCCTATTTTCTTAAGGCAGATTTTTTCTATCTTGTTATGCAGTTGTAAATAGCAAAAGCTGTGTAAGAAATACATTCCCATTGCCTGTCTACACGTACCTCATACCACCTAGGAGATAATTACTTATTAGCCCCAGAATGGAGAAGTGTGATTTCCAATTTTCCTTTCAAGATATGCCATAGGGTGATTTTTCTCAAAGTGCCTTTCCAAGGCTGCCAGTTTTTTCTGTGGGCCTGTTATCAGCATGAAAGATGTGATACTGTGCAGGGCATGAGTCTTTCCTTGCCCTGAATGGAATATCTCAGGAACAATGCCTCTATCATCTGCAGCAACATTTCTTGTACAGCTCTTGCATACTGCCAGTACAACCTATGCCATGCCATCTCAATTGTTTTCTGCTTGGACTTGCTTTCTTGCTCTTTCTTCCCAGCTCTTAATTCATTGATGTTGATCAGCCAATTACATATTCAACAAAGCTACCCACCACTCATTTGTCTTCATGATCCTCTAGGCAGTCCTTTTGCTTGTAAAAATCACTAACTGGTACAAGATGGTGTTTGAGACAGCCCGTAAACATGTCCTTAATATTGACCCAAGAGGGGTGCTTCTGCTTCTGCATGGACTAATGAATGTGCATACTGAAACAAATGTGTTTTATCACATCAGACTTTACACCACTTCCTCTGGGATAAATTTTATTGAAGCAGTAGAACTTTCTCAGTATCTTAAAAGACTCAAGTAGTGAAAGACAGGTTTATGCACTCTCTGGTTTTATAAGTGTGGCGTGCAATCAGTAGTCAGTGGAGTTCAAAAAAAACTCTTTAAACAATTTTGTCCTTTTAACTGCAGGAATATAAGTTAAGTCCTGATGAATGTTGAAATAAAATACTTAACATGGCATGAATTTAGAATGGAAAAAATTAGATGTTTCACAGCTGACTGATTGTTCTGTAAACTTACTTCATCTCTTCCTTCCAAAGAGGTCAGTAGATGTACTCAAAGCCTGTAGGTCCTAATGGTGTTATTTTTATAGTGGTCACAGATAGTTGACTATTACGTAATTTAAACCAGGATGTAATTTCATCTTCTGCAGTTATTTCTAGATTTCTTAGCCTTTTGTCAGTTTCTAAATGATGGAAATTCTTGAGCCCAACCAATTTGCCATCCAGAAAGTACAGACTTTGAAGTAGATTACTACTTAATCCATGGCCACGTAAATTACATGGAAGTATAATTAACAGCTAGCTTTAATGCCCTTTGTACTGTCAGGGCAATGAAGGGTTAGCCTTTCTGGAATTAAAGCAGCCAAACTCCACTCTATTTTTCCTGAACAGTTGCAGTACATGGGAGGTAAATTTCTGAAACTGGTAATGAAATTGAGTCCAAGACCTGAGTAATCATTGACTAACCTGAGAGCAGCACAGCGAGTTATCTATATCTGAAGGTATGATTTACTTTTTGTGCTAGTACAATGACCTGTGGGGTCGTGGTCTGGTCAAGCACAGGGAGTACACTGCACAGAAAGCAGCTGTCTCTTGACCTGACCAACAGCTCCTTATGTTTCTGAGAGGCAGTATCTCTCACTTGGTTTCTACATCTCACCTGACCTTCACTGTGGGACAGAAACATAATTGTTGGGTGCACACCCAAGGGAGATTCCTGCCTCCAGCACATGTGAGAGATTGATGTCAGCCCTTCATGTGCTATTTCATCAGAAGTCTGGAGTTAAAGTATGCTTCAGAAATAGCATATCTTATAACCTCTAAAGTAGATACTGCTTGATTACAGTGTTCTCAGGGACTTATACCAAATTCTGCTCTCATTTACACATCTGCTCCTCTGATATTAATGGTGTTCCTACAGTACTCTCAGAAGTCTGCCTTTCATCTGCCTATCGCTATTTTATCAGTACTTAGAGCAGGCAAAACCTTACTTAAGACCCTTCTAAAGTATCTTCATCCCTCTGTCTCCACCCTTTGTGATGAAGTTCTTCTTCCTTAATTACTGCTCTTGAATCTTCCATAGCTTACGTTTATGTGCCATGAAGAGACATGTCCACATCTTGTAGAGTTTTAATGGGTGTAGCTATTCTTTCTGTAGATCTCCACATCCAGACAGAGCACTTAAAAAAATGCAAAGGTCTCTTTGCTTATGTTCAGTCTATTTCTACAACCATTTGCAAGATAAAAGATCTTTGGCTACGACTACTCAAGATCTTCAGACAGTCCAGCCATTTCTTCCACACAGATGTACTTCTCATCTTCTTCCTTGGAAACACTCCTTCATCAGGGCTGAAATTCTGGTAAGAGTCAGTTAAACACTTTGCCACTGACTTCAGCAGAGGCCAGATCTCTGCCCAGATGTTCCTCCTATGCTTTAACATCTTCCTGCACGACCCTAGTACCACTCTGCTCCCTCCCCCATCATACACTTCACTCCTTTATTCTCCCCGATTGACAAATAACTATTTCTGGCAAGCATCGGAAGCAGCAGAGGATGCAGGCTAATATCCTTGCCAGATGAGTTTTCCATACAAGTGGGTTAGTGTCATGACTAGTGCAAGCATTCAGGGGAATACTCTGCCCTCATTCATTACAACAATCAGGCTCTCAAAATCCCTCACATAAAATAGCTGGCAAAAGCATCCTGTTATCTTTCTCTTTTGACTGTGTTAGCTGGTACAGGCCACTCTACTCATGTACTCTGTGCACTGGGTACATCCATGTGAAGATTTCAATTTAGTTCTCCAATTGCTTTTTCTGCTAGGTCTAATCTAATTGCTGTCAGGATGAATAGCTGACTCTTCAAGTCGTAATGGAAAGACCCAAGAAATGCTTTTCAATTTTAAAATCTCTTTAGGACAGATTCTTCCCCTTCCAGAATATCTGCCAGGCTTCTAAAACATACACAAATAATTGGTCAGTGCGGGAGATAGTTTAAATTGTAATACCAGTGTGCTACAATTTGTTCACTGTGCTCACTATGACATCACTTTAATAGATACAGCTTAGCAAGCATTAGATTTACAACCATGTTTTTTTGCCAGATTGGTCTGCAGATTTAAATACTTCTCAGAACTCTCCTGGATTATTCTCTCCCAGATAGATCTCATCTGCCTCTCTTTCCAATTCTAAGAACCTTCCACACACAGCCTTTTTCTCTAGCTATATATCTTTGCCTCCTTTGGCATTTGGATCTTAGACCTTGCTTTCATTTTTCCTGAAAGTTTTGTATTGATTGCTGCTTGAAAGATTAAAAAAAAAAAAAAAAATCTCGGGAAATTGTCCTAGAAAATCTAGTAGTAGACTTGCAGACAACCTAACCTCAGCATCAATCCAGGCCCAAGTGATGCAGAAGCAGGAATGATTTTTGAGGACTAGCAACTCCAGATTAACATCTCTCAATAATGCTCCTTTTCAAAAGATAAAGAATAACAGAGCTGGATGTTATTTAGAATGTACCTTAGCATATACAATTCTTTAAACTGGTGATCTAAACACTTTGCTGACTCTGGCTCATTCTCTATTCCTTGCTTTGCCAGGGCTAATGATGTAATATAAGACAAGGCATAGAGTAGATAACAGTAAGATTTCTGTTTCCATTCCCAGTTTGTTTCTCTTTCCCATGTCAGTATGGCAAGTCTATTTATTTTGATGCAGAGAGCAATTATGGTGATTCTGTGAGCTCCTAGTTGGACCACTTCTTTGTCTCCCTGGGCACCAGCCATAACCATTTCAGATGATTAGGAAATGTAATAGGAATCATTAAGCACACTACTCTTGGAAGTTAATTTCT
This sequence comes from Perdix hodgsoniae, assembly GCA_035772895.1. NCBI lineage: Eukaryota > Metazoa > Chordata > Aves > Galliformes > Phasianidae > Perdix > Perdix hodgsoniae. Next base: position 2,139,903 of record JAPSGF010000056.1, on the reverse strand, counting down.
ATACCTGGCAGAGCTTTGGAATGTTCCAGTTTAAGAGGCATAATCCATTCTGCACCTCCGGCAGGAGTTAGCAATAAATCCATAAGGAATACCCCTGGACCCACTGCACATAAAAATCTCAGACTGTTTGACATACACAAGGGCACAATGGTGATGTGATGACCTCAAGTTGAGAACTAATGTGATGAAATCAGGGATGTTCAACTTAAAGGGGAGATAACAGTTTCCAATACATAAGCATGAAAAGATGCCTTAAAGAGTGATTAATGTGGCATCCCATTAGCTTTAAGTACTGCAGAACATCTGGCATATTTCCCCCTTGACTGCAAATTTCTGAGCTCTAGTGTTATGTCATCTTACACTATTCATTTTCTCCCCTACTCTATAAGTCATCTCAGCAATTGTTGTTCATATGAAAGCAATTATATAAATGCACTTGATTAAATTAGCTTTCATCTAGCACAGGTTTTGTTATACAGGCATTTCTCTTCCAAAAGTAACACAGAGGAACTAATGTGTTAGGCTTGTGCCATATGACTGAGAATAGAGTCCCTAGCGCACCTAGAGCCCAAATGTCACATCAGAGGGAGTCCACCAGGCACCATTCACACAAAGACCTAGGAAAATTTTGTCCATAGAGGCGACCAACTTACTGAAATTTTAATAGAATTTTGGAAGCTGACATTGCTCATTGAAGTCCTGTTTTTTATTACTGTTGGAAGTTTCATCTTAAAAGTCAATCAGAATGAAAAAGACCAGACTTCATGGCACAGTGACCTTGGGCTCTCTCTTTTGTTGCCACGTCTTGGGTGCTTTAACACTGAGCAGATTGGATCCAAGTATAAGAGGATAAACTCAGAGTGATTAGGGATTTGTCCCGTGACTTCAGCACTGTTGGATCCTCTTGAATGCTTTAAAAACCCTCATGAATTATGGACATAACTGTGTGTGCCAGCACACATTTTTGAAATGTTAATTTTTTGATGTCTCACAACAAACAAAACAAAAAACAAAACAAAACAAAATAACCTGCAACCTCAAGGAAGGTAGCAACATGAATGAGGATCTTTTTGACCCTCTCCAACTCCTGTCCTTCAAGTGCTGAGCAGAACTTTACATGATGGCAGCCACTGTGGTGTGAGGGGTGGTTCCCAGTCCTCACAGCCTTCTTCTGACTACTCTCAGTATTCAGAATGTGAGAGTTTAGATTCAAGCAGCTTGCCAAAGAAATATGAAGTGTGAGGAGGAGATACAATGAGCATGTCAAATATAGGATATGTTATCACCAGTCCCTCACTCATGCACATAGTAAAACAAGAGACACAGGAGGCAAGAGAGTGAGGAAGGCAGAAAGGAAGCAGCCATCCCATGGAACCACTTGTTTATCTCGGTGCTCTGGTGCAAGCAGAAAGGTAGGAAATCCATCACAAGTAGTGGCAGCCCATCTGGGGCCTCTCTTCTGTGCCCTATCTGGTCCTATTTTATGTCTAAACTCCTCACCTATAAAGTGTAGAGAATGGCACTGTGCTATCTCCCAGCTGCACTGTGAGGATATATAAACCTTGATGTGTTAGGGTGTATGCATCTCAAACATGTCATGTGCTTTGGGTTCCATTTAACTATATTCATTCATGTACACTCAGCCAGTGACTCATGGATCCTTTCTTTTCTTTTGTGACTCAGTTAGAGTCAGTGGAAATACCCTGTTTTATGTCAGCTGTATTTCAGAACACTTCAATTAACAGATGCAACTTTTGGAATCCCTTAAATACAAATAGGCTCTGTAAAAATGCTTTTTTTTGTTTGTTTTTTTTTTCACTGAACAGGTTCTTGACTCCAGAGGTAGAAAAATTCTTGAGAGGAATCTTCATAATTCTGTAAGTTATTTTATAAAAATCAAAAGCAGCTATCAATGGTATAATTAAGCCATTTTGAATTAGGGGAGATAGAGATTGACAATGAATTATATACTTGGAGCCTGCAATTAATATTATAATCCGTAGGTCCTCCTCCAGAGCAGGTCACTCATGCCCAAGAAAAATACAGCATCAGCATCCCCAAAACTCTAAAGAAATTCTGCTAACAGTATAAAAGTTTAATAGCAGGGAGCAAACATCATAAGAGGTTCGTTTTGGACAATCATGCATAAGTTCGTCTGCTTATCTGAAATGTATCCAAGTGACTGGAGCCTAAAAACCCTGTAAGAACAGGCTTTGTAAGATGGCTTGTCCCAGCTTTTTGGTTTAGTTGGTCAAAAGGAGAAAAATGGGAAGTATTTACAAATTGGGAAATGTCACAGTGAGGAGACAGGGTAGAACTTTTTCTGGCTGCCTCAGATTTGCCCATTTATTTTTTGAATATTCCTTCTTCAGAAGAGGCAGTGTGCTATAACAGCTTGTTAAGGCAGGGATTTTCACTTACTCTGCACTCTTTAGCACACACAAACTCAATCTATTAAAATACATTTTTTAAGGCTGCAAAGCCACATATTAGGAATTCATATTAGGAAATGCCCTAATTAGAATCATGTATGCAGCTTCAGCTCATCCTATTCGAAGGCCGCATTTTGCGGGAGCCCCCCACCGCCCAGTCCCACGCAGCCAGTTGCACTCACCCTGCCACAGTGCCTGCAGAGGAGAGGGCAGATGGTTCCCACTTTGGAAGAAGCTGTGCCACAGTGCTGGCTTGGCGTGGTTCAGGGTGCAGTACTGTGTCCTTACGGCACTGTTTGTTTCTTCATGAGCCTTGCTAAGGTCTTATAAGCAGAGGGAGTTGTTTCACAGGCATCTAGAATAGCCTCTCACAATAACCCTTATAAGTGAAAGGCAGTTTAACCCCCTTTTACACTCGGGGAATATGAGGCAAAAAGAGGTTAGGCTGAAGGCATGTTTCCCCTACAATTGCAGCTTTAAGTGTTCAGCACTTCTGCCAGTCAAACTGAAGGGTTTTCAGGCAGGAGTCAGAAAATGGAGAGCTAACAGTAACTAACCATGTCAGAGCAAGGTTTTTTGGGCAGGAGGCAGGGTGCCTACTCCACTTTTCCCTTTGAATAATTCACTTTCAGAACAGGAACATTTTTCAGCAAATTTGCATTGTTTTTGCTGTGCTGTTGATTTTGAATGCAAAAATCACTTTGTTGCTATTTTTATTATCTTAAAGAGCTATTTGTTTTTAGATTTCGAGCTGAAATATTGTTTTAAATCTATTAAAAAAATACAGTCAATGTTAAGCTTAAACAAAATAGTTGGATTTAGTCACCATTTCTGTTGGCAATCATATGTGAAAAGCCTGTTTTAAGGGACTAATTCACTACCTCACCATGGCCTGCAACCTGGGAGGGCTGGTATTTCTCCACAGCAACCCTCAGCTGCCTTCAGCTTGTTCTTCTCCCGGTCCTCTCCCTCACCGGGGAGGACTTCTTTTCCAGCTTTCTCAGCCAATGTGAGCACTTAGCTAGTATCTATTTGGAGAGATAAGCATGCTGTTTGCTCAGTCAGGATCCTGCTCATCTGGATCAGGGTGGATGAATTCCCCTAAAACTTGCTCTTGTCTTCTGCTGGCCCTTCTCTCAAGCTTGGTTTCCTTGAAACCAAACACAGACAAGGAGCAGGTCAGGTTCAGAGCAGCATCTTACCCAGATTCCTCAGTGGCTGAGACATGCTCCAGAAGCACACTCAAATACCTTCATTCAGTTGCAGCTTTTGTGGCCCCTAAATTAACCAGAGGAAAATTATGTGATCCTTCAGAAAAAAAAGAAAGAAAAAAAAAAAAAAAGAAAGAAAGAAAAAAAGATTTTAGCATGAATCTAGGAATCAGAGCCTGTTCCCTGTTCCTCTGCCAATGTCATAGCATTTGCCTAAGCTGAGACTTTCCCTATACAAAATGGGGCTTTTAAGCTCTGAAATCAGTTTAGGAGCACTGGACAAAGCTTTGCTACTTTCTACAGCAGAGGGCAATTGTGTTTTCAAGATTCTGTCCCAGTACCAGTATTTCACGCACTGAATGATGAGACTAGGAAATAAACATGGGAGAGAAAGGGCAAGTTGCCAGGATGAGGCATTTTCATAAGAAGCTAAAGGCTAGGTTTATACATCTCCAAGTGTACTGTCCTTTGTTCCCAAATCAGCAGACTTCCAGCAGAAAGATGGTTACTGTCCCTTTGGCAAGCCTCCCTTCTCCCCTCCCCCCCCCCTCCCCCCACAGAGGCCCCAGCTCTGTTACAATAGGTGAAGTATGTTGGCACTTACAGCAGGACATTAATATTTGAAAACCAAACAAAAAAAGCAGACTTTGTTCCTGGGAATCGGTACTGCTGGCAACATGCACGCTCATTGAAGGCAGCTGCAAAACAAACCCTGTTCCTGGTAGCTGTTGCTACTATGAGAATGTAAAAGCTCCTCATCCACCACAGACAAGAGCTGGTACTGAAAGACTTGTGCTAAAAACCAGCATGTGCTCACTGTACCAGCATTAGCAAAACTGCCTGCACAGGCTATTCCTAAATATAGCGTAGTCTTTTTCAGGATGAGCTCTGATTCACTACGTGAATGTAAAACACCATGGTTAATAACGAAAATGAATCAAATCAATACACCACTCTTTTATATGAAAGATACTACATGTGTTCCTGTTTCGTACAGAGGAGTTTTCTGAGTTAGGATGCTTTGCATCTGGGTGAAGGTGCGGTGAGCCCCAGAGGCACTGTGCTGTGTCACAGCAGAGCTGGAGGCACAAGGCACACCCACCCTGGGGTCACTGTGTTGAGCTGACTGGCAGCTCTCCTGCATTAACTTGCCCCAGGGAGTTTCAACAGAATAGGAACCAGGACAGGAAAAAAATGCAGAGACCAAAACCCTTGCGATCCTGAAAGCCACCAGAGCACAACATAATATTGGGCAATTTCCAAGTACTGTAACTTAAAGAGAAGAATCAGCAATATAAAATACATTTCCATACACAGGGAATTGAATATTGTCTTTTCCTGATGCATATAAAGAAGATACAGTGTGTGACAATACAGCACCATATTATGCAAGATAATTTATACGCAGGATTCAAGATAAAATTATGCTTTCTCTTTTCTGTATGATATTGCATTGGGTCATTTCACTGCAAGCAACTGCACAGATTTGCAAGCACAGCAGGCATAGGTGAGGGAAGCAGAAAAGTGAGCACACATTAATAATGCTGGTGATGCCTCTATTAATGTCCATCACTGCCAGTCTCCAGCTTGGCACAGCCACGCGTCTGATGGGATGAGTGATAGCCCAGTGCATGCAGCATGCACCCAGAAACCATCCTCTGAAAAGCAGTGAGGCACACTCACTACATCTGAAGGAAATTAGTGGCAAATTGATGGCAGACGGGCAGTACTGAAGCAGCAACCACAACAGCTGTTGTTGGTGTTCTCCTGTTTGAATCCTCTGTCATCCTGCCTAAGCCACGCAGAGGCTGCCAACATATCCAGCACATGCAGAAAAATTGATGGTCTTTTTTTTCTTTTTTTTCAGCTTTTTTGCTGGCTTATTTGTTGTGGGTTCTCTGTCTTGAGCCATTGCCTTGTTGTTTTGAGGCTTGCTTTGATTAAGTTGAGTGTTGGCTTTAATATCAGCCTTCCCACTCATATCCTCTCTTTGGTATTCTCATTTCAGGGGATGGTAAAAGCTATACATAATCCTTTGCCACAGCAGTTTAATTTTGCTTCCTCCTTTGTTGCACGCCTCTGAAGCAGTACTGAAGTGGGAAGGGGAGAAAAGTCTCAGCAGAGGCCTGCCAAACCTTTCTGCCCCTCACCCCATGGCAGAAACACTACCTGGGGCAGGATACAGGTGTCTAATCCTAGCAGCAGAGCCACACTTAATGATCCAGGCAAAAAGAAAAAAAAAAATGTGTTACGAGCAGATTAAGAGGTTTAATGAGTTACACAGGGACAATGCATTATCAGGAGAGGAGAGGCAAGGGGCAGTTCCAGCCATTCACCCACGTGTTCCTTCGTGCTTTTTCTGCCCAGGGAATTGTGTGGTTGCACAGAAATTGCTTTCAGGAGTTCAATGTGTTCACTGGGCTGAAAAGAATCACCCTCCTCACCACTTTCCTCAAAAGAGCAGGACAAGTGTTTTTCTCTCACGCTCAGTCTTGGTAAGTCCAAAATTACTCTGCAGAATGCAATTGAGCTCTGCGGATATAGGGAAATAGGTTACAGTGGTTCAACACTGACAATCACATCATCGTTGGTATTGATTCAGGACTGAGGCTGACTACAGAGATCTAATCACTAAAGTGCAATGGATATGATGATGTAAAATAGACATGAAAATATCAGTGATGTAATGGTTTTGGTGGCAGAACACAGGCTCACACATCACACTGAAACCGTACCTGACATACAGAAGGCTTCATAACAGAGATTAGGGGAAGTTTTATAGAGAGCTGCAAGTGAATTTTGGTTCCCTGTAATGCAGTGTTCTGATTTTGGAGGTTAGCCTAATTGTCTGGGGTTTATATCTTTATGCTGCAACCTGATTTCATAGTATGTCTCTTGGAGTGATGCTAATAACATAAAAATTTTTCTATTACATTTTGTTTACTGTTTGGTTTATGTTATTACTAGAGAGCCCACATCTGGGACATGGCTCCACTGCCTTAGGCTGTACTGCAATGAGTGACGAATGAGCATCCTTGCTCTCAGAATATTTACATCCAAAAATGATGCTGTATTTTCAATTTATATTTCATGACAGTGTATTGATATATTACTTTCCATTCCAAAGGCTCTGTGAGCAATTCTCATTACATGCTGTAGTCACAGTGCAAAGTAGAAGAGTGCAAGTGCTAAATAGTTACAGTGCAATCGAACATCAAAGAGGTTTTAGCTCAAGACAGGTAAGTAAGTGCTTTACTTAGGGTGAGTGTCCATATAATGTAAACAAGAGCAGTGTGTTTAATGTCCTGCTTAAAAGATTCATAGGTAAAAAGCTACACAGTTTCTTACTTCATCCTACAAATATGTAAATAATGCTGCTTGCGTTTGAACATTAGTTTTTGCACTCATGCATCCAGTTGCCCAGCATAGCCAAGGAGCATCCTATTCATATCAATTTCCCTTGCCTATGCCTACATTCTTCTCTGCTACTTCTCTGCTAGTACTGCTGAAGTTAAACAACTCTCAGCATTGCATGTCCAAATCCCTGCTCAGTGGTTTATATAACTGTGCTTTCAAAAATTGGCTTGAAATGCTTTGTAAGCTGAACCTTTCAAGATCTATTACGTAGTTCTCTGGTAATGTGCTGTATTACAGCAAAACATCTCTTCTTGCAGTAGAAGCTGTCAAGTTTTTGCTATTCTTATTCCCTTTGTCTTGAAAACTGGGATGGAAAAAAATAAATAAACAGTCGTAGGTTCCACATACAACTAGTATGAAAAAACAGCACTGCTGACACTAATGGTATAATTTTCTCAGTTGAGAAGAAAGCATAGATGCTGAGCTGAAATGCATTTCAGTTGAATGGATTGTTTCATCAGTAGTAATGTTGCCCATTGAATCTGCAGCATTGGTTACAAAGGTCCTTAGCAAAAGATGAATTTGGCTTTAACGGTACATTTCTCCCATTGTGGAGCAGGAAAAGAAATGTGGCTTTGTTGTTTCCTTGGGATATTTCTCACATCTCCTGTGGAGCCAGTGGGAGGCATTCCACTTAGGCCATAGGCACATGATGCTTATGATGAATGTGAAGATATGTGGCAATGTGCTTAAGATTTGCACAACCCTGCTCCCGTCCATCTCCCCCCACCATGTTCTTTGCTGATCATAGTATTTTCCCCAGCAGGAGTTATAACAATGTTGACCTCATCCAGGTATGTGTAAAATGTTAATAAAAGGTCCCTGAATTAAAAATTGCAAAGGGCATGTATGGTAAGCAGCTGTCACTGACCTGACATTTACTATGTTTGCATATGGATTAAAAGTCAGTGAAATTTCTAAGGGGTTAGCAGAGGAAAAACATTTGAAAACTTCACTTTCCCTCTCCTTTTCCTGCCACCTTAAGCAGAAGTGTGTGGGTTGGGTTCCTCTGGGCTTCCCATAAGGAATCAGAATATTTGATATCAACACAGGAACTCTGTGGGGACAAGCATATGTTACATTCCAGACGAGCAGCTGATCCTGACCATGAAAACCTCATGGAGATCAGAAAGTTTCTCTGTTTGGTTGACTCACAGCTCTAGAATGGAAATAAGGAATCTGAATTACAACAATTTTACAGCCTATGAGTAACACTGCAATCTCAAATATCCATAGAATCTTGCTCTGTGTTCATTTGACTTAACTTCTCTGGATGTGCAATCAAGGTTCACCACAAGGGAAAAATTAAAGTACCAGAATGTCAGATGTGTCATGCTGCTTTGTAAAGTAATTATTAAATTTATTGCCCCCTAATTCCTTATTCCTATCAAAACTATGCAGTGCTCTATATGATGAGGCAAAGGACAGCTGGTTTTCAAAGAGTTTGAAGAGAGAAAGTTGAAGGTAGAAAAAACAACGTGAAAAGACCAGAAAGTCCAGTAGTTGTACTTAGTCTAAGTGTAGTTTTCTTGCTTTTCTGCCTTCCCTTGATGCATTGGGAATATTCTGTTGTGGATAAATTGTGCTTTTGAGTAACTTAGTGTTGCTGTGATGGCTTTCTGCAAAAGTAAAGCATTAGGAGGAGATGCAAGTTAAGCATTCTGTGTGAAGAGCTACCAAAGAAGTAGAGACATATTTCCCTGTTGTACTGCATAAAGATGAAGATCATGAAGGAGTTCCAGTGACATGGCTGTAAGGAGGAATAAAAGGGTTTAATAAAACTCGACAGTGCAAGACAGATAACCCCACTTCTTTTCATCCTCAGCCTTTCATTTTCTTCTTCTTGCCTAGTTCTGAGGTACCTTTCTTCTTTTTTTTGTTGCTGAATAAACATTAAGATGCAACTTGTGGTTCCTGTCTATTTGCCAAATGGATCAGCTTTTTTTTCATGCCTGAGCAAGTGCATGGCCCCAGGAGTGCATTTTCATCAATTTTGGGATTTTGGAAACATGATGATCAAGGATGCTCCATCCCTGGAAGTATTCAAAGCCAGGCTGGGTGGGGCTTTGAGTAACTACTAGTGGAAGGCATCCCTTCTTGTTAACAAAGTGTTGCAACTAGATGATCTTCTAACCCACACCATTATATGATTCTGTGGTCAGATGTCATGTGGGTTCCAGCTGGCCTCAGCTCTATCTTCCAACATGAGACCAAGTACATCCTGGATGATAAATGTCTTACCTCTTCCACAACAAATCTTAAAACCTGCCTTTTCTCTTCCTCTGTGTATCAGCTCCAAAACTGTACTTTCTAATAACAGAACAGCCTCTCTTCTTGATATCCTCAAGGCTTGGGCATTCGTCTGGGCTGATGGAGCTCCAGGTTCATGGCTTCTCTGTTTTACATAGGTTGTGCTGATTACAGCCAAAACTTGTTGTTTGGTTCTAAATTAAACTAGATGATATGCTACTCACTACCCTGGCTAAGAATTCCTGTAATGCTTTTATGATGAAAATGTCAGAAACTGAATTTCTGCAATAATAAGCATTGGAGCCAGTGAGCTGGACAAATATATGAAACATTTCACCAAAACAAATTGCTTCAAATAAAAAGAATCACATTATTTGAAGGAGTTGCATATTGTAAGATTCTAAATACCATTATTGCAGGTACTATTTTTTTCTCAAAAATATCCATTAGAGCATATGAGCTTGTCATGTTCTTATAACGGTGTAGTTCAAGCAAAATGTCCTATTGTACCAGCAGCCACAGGAATTAGAACATCCCATTTTCTTTGCAGATCGTGTGCAGAAAGGCCAAAACAATATCAGTGACAAATGTTTTCCATGCAACATGTTTCCTACATGTTTCCATGTAGGCCCACATGCTCTTCTAACCTAGCCTGCCCTCTATATACTGCCCATTGAGTCCTCATATCATTCATCTCTCACATGGCACATGCTTAGTGTCCAGGGGATCAGGCCCAGCCAGCCTGTGTTCATGAAAGGCAGGTCATGCTTGACCAACCTCATCTCCTTCTATGACTGGGTGATCAGACTGGTAGATGAGGGAAAGGTTGTTGGTACAGTCTACCTAGACTTCAGCAAAGCCTTTGACATGGTCTCTCACAGGATTCTTCTGGGAAAACTGGCTGCCCATGGCCTGGACAGGTATACACTTCTGTGGGTAAGAAACTCACTAGAGGGCTGTGCCCAACAGATGGTGGTTAATGGAGTTAAGCCCAGCTGACCACCCACTATGAGTGGTGTCCCCCAGGGGTCGGTACTGGGGCCTATCTTGTTTAATATCTTTACTGATGACCTAGATGAGGGGATTGAGTGTACCCTCAGTAAGTCTGCAGATGACACCAAGGTGGGAGGTGGTGTGCATCTGCCTGAGGGTAGGGAGGCCCTTCAGAGGGATTTAGATAAGCTGGATCTCTGGGCTGAGGTGAATGGAATGAAGTTCAACAAAGCCAAGTGCCAGGTCCTGCACTTTGGCCACAACAACCCCATGCAGCGCTATAGGCTTGGGGATGAGTGGCTGGATGACTGTGAAGAGGAAAGGGACCTGGAGGTGTTGGTTGATGCTCGGTTGAACATGAGCCAGCAGTGTGCCCAGGTGGCCAAGAGGGCCAACGGCATCCTGGCCTGCATCTGAAATAATGTAGCCAGCAGGAGCAGGGAGGTGATCATCCCCCTGTACTCAGCACTGGTGAGGCCACACCTCAAGTACTGTGTTGGGCCCCGCACTACAGGAAAGACATTGAGGCCCAGGATGAGGAAAGACATCAAGGACATGTCCAGAGAAGGGCAACGAAACTGGTGAGGGGTCTGGAGCACAACTCTTATGAGGAGCGGCTGAGGGAGCTGGGACTGCTTAGTCTTGAGAAAAGGAGGCTCAGGGGAGACCTCATTGCGCTCTACAATTTCCTGAAGGGAGGTTGTGGTGAAGAGGGGTTTGGCCTCCTCCCAGGCAACAAACAGGACCTGGGGAAATGGCTGCAAGTTGTACCAGAGGAGGTTTAGGTTAGACTTAAGGAAGAACTTTTTCTCTCAGAGAGTGGTCAGGCACTGGAATGGCCTGCCAAGGGAGGTGGTGGAGTCGCCGTCCCTGGCAGTGTTCAAGAGGCGTCTGGATGAGGAGCTGCGAGATACGGGTTAGTACTTGTGGTAACAGTGGTAATGGGTGGACAGCTGGACAAGATCATCTTACAGGTCATTTCCAACCTTGTGATCCTATGATTCTATGATTCTACAGGCCTGCATTCCCCGTGCCTTACAAAAAACCCGAGTTATGCCTTTCCTCCTTTGAAGGAGAAATTAGTACTCGACAGGCAAAATTTCCCATCAACATGTCATTAAAAGTGAAAAAGCCAAGAACGTGAATTCAGTTATAAAAATGCTGTGTGCACAATAGACCTGGATTGTGTGTCTCTTGTAGTCAGGACACCTGATAATAAATCCAATGAATTATAGGAGAAGATTAAAAACTGAGTTGTTATTGGTCTGTTTCCACAGGAAAGGACTTGAGAACTGTAGATGGGATAATAGGATGCTTTCTCATTCTTGAAAGCAAAGAGTGATCTATAAAGTATAATATTCTGTTATGAGCCAGTTGATGCTCCGGCCTGTTCAAGTTGGTAGCACAGCCAATGAAATAACAGACTCTGACACTGTCAGCACTTAAGTTACACTGAGACATCCAACTCACTGATTAGACCACTCCACACTATATTTTGTTAATTATCTCTCATTTCTCTCCCTCTGCGTTGTAAGCAGACAGCTGAGGAATTAAAGGAATGAGGAGAGTGCACAGTTTTGTGACCTATTATTGTTAGTTGCATAACCCTTCCTGAAATGTTATTTCCTTCCTTTATATATGAAGACCATTCACTAAAAAGAATTACAAACTGAAGCATTAAAGGGTTAGAGCTGATCCATTCAGACTTCAGCTTTCATTTTTTAAGGTCTTTTATAAAACCTGAAGTAGCTGATAATAACCTTACGGGCCATCTCAGTGCCACAGTGGTAAAAGCTCTAGTAACTGGGTTTTATGGCTTGCTGACACCAGCAGGATATTTCCCTGAAGTCCCCATGTGCCGCATTTCCAGATACGAAGCACTTGTGCACCTAATATTAGCGCCTTGTGACTGGAGCTGCAGACAGAGAAAGGCAGTGGGGTTCGAGTAAAGGACTGTATTGTCATTTGTGAAGGAAAACTGGGAGGATGACAAGAAGAAATTGCTCCATGGAGAGAACACACCTAGCATGCGTATGGTGCCCTTGGTCTCAGTCTCTGGAGGTCAGAATTTTACCAATCCTATCTCCCCCCCTTGTATGCCCAGACATGCTCCCACGCAGCAGCTGACACTCTTGGTGGGTCAAGGGTCTAAAAGCTGAGGTCTTCAGCTGTATTCCTGTGTGAGAGTCCCTGCTGAGCAAGTGCTTTGTATCCAGAGGCTGTATCTACAAGAAACCTTTGGGAAAGAAGTCCCTATCATGTGCACTGTGTACCACAGGAAGCCAGCACAGACCCTACTCCAGGAAGGTAGCAGGCTCAGGCCTGTCTTGTTTATAGTGAAGCTGAATAGACAGCCTTTTTGAAGAAGCAGCAGCTAGTGCAGGCACGGATATACTCTATTATTTTGCCACGGATAACAGCCTTCATGTAAACAAAGATCAAGCCATACAAAAGTAATAGGAAATCTAAGTGAGAAAGGGAAAGGATTTCTGCTGTAGTTATTAGAAATGGCAAAGCACATCTTTTTTTTTTTTTTTGCAGGATGGGGATGTCAGAGAAAAGCTCTGTGACCTGGGAACTAAATCAAATGTCACTGGGCTTCCACTTGCAGCGAGGCGAGCCAGTGAAAACTGGGTTTTTGCTGCAAATGTCTCTTCATGTAATTGAATACATTTTCTCCAACCTCTTTTCATGGCAAATCAGCATTGGCATAGAAACCAGCAAGAACATTAATAAATCAAAAAAAGCTTACCGGATTGTGTCTGTAAATATAAATTTACCTTGTCTGATAGGATTATATTAGTGATGAGTAAATACTCTAAAACATGAAGTACTGAATTAGATTACTTTTAAATGGCTCTCTTCATATGCTTATTCAAAAAATGACACCTCTTGTACTCTCCTTGCAGTAGAAAAGGTGAGGGGTCAAGTCTGTGGTATAAACTGCATTGCTGTGTTGATTTTGTTGGCGTTACGTGGCATGACTAGCAGAGTTAATATATTCATAATACAACAAATAATATCAAATGCAAAGCTTCAGAATGCTTTGCAGTGAAATATGAATGTGTTGTATGAGTTGAATTCCTGTAGCTATAATATCAAGAAATAGCAGCAAACCAAAAAAATCTCCCCAGAAGTGTTTTTAAAAAATTGCGCTATTTTCTGGAAACCAGTTTCTAGTTCTAGGTAGATGCCAAACTGGAGCTGTCAGCTTGCCTGTAAGCACTGAGTTTGCCATGATGTGTTTAGATGGTGGCATTGCTTTAACATATACCTTCTGAAGCATTCTCTTGGTGCTGTTAATGTGAAAGGAATTACTTGAATGAGGACCCAATTCAATCTTGCCTTGAACTGTATTTAATTTAGTCCCATCTTTTGGTATTCCTCACAACCTAACGCAGGAGAGAAATAAAACTGTGAACAGATAATGCTCCTGCAGTCCTGACCAGCACTGAGCAGTAGCAGTGGTGATGGAGGGACATTGTGTCTGGCCAGGCCTCCAGGCTGAGGGAATGCATACCTGTATCCCTGCTATGAATGGCAGGAAATACTGGTGGTATTTTGTGTTCTGTGTTTTGTGGTTGTAAAAAGCTGTTTTCAAAAGAGCAGGGAATTGGTCTGGTGTGTTTTCCAGTCCTGCTTGAACGTGGGCCCAGAGCAAGGCCTGCTATATCAGGAGAGCCTTGTTACCTTGTGGAGAGTGCCAAGAAAGCAAATTCCTGTGAAGGAATATAGTGAGAAAAGTCAGCTAGTGGAAGAATAATTTCCAAGTAGCTGTGAAAGTGAAGCAAAGAAGGAAAAACAAATGGCAGTGTGTGCACAGTCAGATACTGCCAGAAGCATCTGCCTGCCTGAACTGATACACAGTGTTGTGCCCCAACACATAGCACTGTGCGTTCCTTAATTAGAAGCATGTTTTTATTAACCCCACCTCAAAAGAGAATGTGTGGGTTTAAATTACAATGTGGGAATAGGTTCATGAACTCAGGCAGGTCTTACGAAGAGGCCACGGGGTTAACAAAACTCCATGGGGCTCAACCATCTCTTGTACAAACACTGGCTAATTGACAGTGGCATTTTTCTCCCATTTCTTATCCCACTTGCAGAACAAGACTGTCGGGGCTTGGAGCAAGATGCCTCCCTCTGTCAGCTCAGCTGTTCTGGGCGTATATCACCACATCCACCAAGCAATGTCAGGGCCTGGCAGGGCTTGAAAGGTATTATCATAGGGAAAGAGACTAAGCAGAAACAAAGATCATGAAAATCTCTGTCCTTTAGGGCTGTTAGAATATGCTTTTGGTAGGCAAAAGTCATCCTAGCCCACCGTCAACTAGAGAGAGGGGCAGTTTTGCAAAGGAGTAGGGTGTGGATGCTGTTCTGGCATCGCTTGAATCTGAAACAGCCAGCCACAACCCTTTTTCTCTATATAGATTGCCCACTACCTCTCCTGAGAGAACCGAAGAGCTTTGCTGCCTCCTTACAGCATGCTCCCTGGTTTTTATCTCTGTGCTCACTATCAGTGAAAAAAGACAGGAGGTAAGCCCACACGCTCATTTAGAAACACTTGGGCATTTGGTCTCCAAGATAACACCAGACCTCATTAAGCTCACACAGAGCAAATGTTTTCCTTCAGCCCACTTGTCAGTTTTAGGGTGATGGAAGTGCATCTTTCACGTTTCTGGGTAATCCCAGGGAGATAACATGCTGGAGCAGAGGTGGCAGGGGATTTGCAACCGTACACGACCAAGCTCACTGCTCTTTGAAGAGTGATCTGTTTTGCTGCAGTGTTTAAAAACAAGAAACGCATCCCTGCAACCAGCAACAGCCTCTGACACTGTC
Source organism: Perdix hodgsoniae (assembly GCA_035772895.1). Classification (NCBI taxonomy): domain Eukaryota; kingdom Metazoa; phylum Chordata; class Aves; order Galliformes; family Phasianidae; genus Perdix; species Perdix hodgsoniae. The sequence goes on along the minus strand of JAPSGF010000056.1, from coordinate 2,124,761 downwards.
AGACTCTCAGGCCAGATGGCTTTTGCATTTCCACAGCCACACATTCACAAACTCTGCGTTCCTTGTTGTCCTTAACATGACTGCAGTGAAGCTAGAAAGTATAATGTGCGCTTGGTCCACTTGGCTAAGTATTTAACAAACTTTCTCTTCATGATGGCTACTCAGATCCAGATGACCTTTTTCAGGCAATGTATTCACAAATTTCACTCAATGCTATCTGGTGAGTTGGAAATACAGATTTTGTCCTATTATTGAAAGGCAAGCTTCTAAGAGTCCAGTAACTTTAGACAAATACAAATGCCATTTGGCCATTACTAATTCACTGATTTGAGTAAAAACTATCGTTCAAAAAAACATGAGAGCTTTCTTCTCTTGGGATTTTCCTTTTCTTTCTCCAAAGTCTTTTTAAAGACCTCTGAAGTGAAATGCAGAATAACATCCTTGCAGAAGACACCATGGGGTTGAAACACAGCTTATGCAGAATGGTGTAAGCTGCCCAGAGCACGCATATTTCAAATAAAGTCTGACCTACAGAATTTTCCCCAAAATTACATTTGAAAAATTAGACTTCCTGAAAGTACTCCGCCTGAGTCATACAAGTAAGTCCAAATATGCTGCTTGCTCTTGGCTTTAAAAAAATAGCAAGTCAATGAATTCTTGATCCTCAGCCCGCATTTTCCTTTTTTTTTTTTTTTTTTTTTTCCTCCTGTGTACCTAATTGAGGTCACAAGCACCACAATAAATATTTCTAAATCAGGATTCCTTGCCTGAAAAAGATCTGTAGGCTGTGATACGCTTCATTTAAGGAACTTGTAGGCAAGCTTGTAATTTTTCTTCTTGTTCTTCTATTCATACCTCATTCAAGAAACACATATCCAAACTATATGAATTCGCTATTACTTGGTCCCTCTGGTTTAGCAAGATAGCAGTGCACCTGCCTAGTATTAGCATTAATCAAAATCAATTGTCTCATGAGCTTAAGCACCGTGGTAATCTGTGCATCAATAGTTACTTGCAGTGACTGTGTTGTTCTTCTTAGAAAATCATTCTGGCTACGAACTGCAGAACAAATCATTTGAAGTCTGGTTATTCCTAGTTATTATTATGTGTGATAGTCCAAAATTTTCATCACAAAAAGGTATAATCAGGGGAAAATGATGACATTTTATACTTAGTTTCAGTAACTAGTGAAGGTATTAGAGAAGAGCTAACCTGTGCTGTGGAGCAACTAGCCACAACATATGTAGTAAATGGGTGAAAAGAAAAATGTAGAGGTTTGGTTTTTTTTCAGTGCAAATTCTGGGAAATGTGTGGGAATAAATAAGCAAAGCCAAGGGAAGCAGACAGCTTAAATGTTCAAGTTTGTTGTTTCCTTAAACTAGGACTTCAAAACCCAAAACCTAAAGAATGTGCAGCTTCAGCAAAGGGAAAAATCTACTAGGAAAGAAGTCTGAATTAATTACTTCTTAGAAGAGAGCATTAGGAATTGGATATGATAGCACTCCTACAGAAGCGGACTGCTCTGATCTAATATTTCCATGAATTATATTAGTTCAAAATTCATTGCTACAAACCAGAGTAAGTCTCCATTGAGCAAACATCATTGAATGTCAGTGGGTGCTTTTTTCCATATGGAGGATTTCAGTGACCAACGTTTGCTTCATGCATACTTCCACGTCAAAAGCCATTGTGTCAGTCTGTCTCTCTGCTGCCTCTGTCACACAGCAACAAAATGTAACAGAATATTGGTGGGAAGGTTCAGCCTCTACTGCGATACCACCAACATCTGCCTCTGACTCTGTGGGCCAACATAATAAAACAAGAGGCTGTATTTTCAGAGCTTCCCTTGTATAATGGAGGATCAAAACATTGCTTAGAGAGAAGTAGATGCCCTTCAGGTAAGGTGAACAAAAGGTATTGAAATTCACTTGCATAAAATACTGGTGATAATAACAAGGATTTTTTGCTGATGCAGGTTCATTCGTTGGAAATGACAACAGGAAGAACTGACATAATGAAGAATTAAAAAGTAAAACTTCATCTTAGGTGCCTTCAAGTAAGGTATTTCCAATAGAGTAAGGAAAATATGGTTTCCTACAGAGATGCTGATCATTCATCTCTGTAAGATGCGGAAAAAGCCTTATATGGAAAAACTGCAGTATCTGGAAAGCAGGCTTGAGAGCCAAGCAGAAGCATATTCAGAAAAGCATTACTGGGATGAGCAGGAAATGAAAGTCCTATTTCAAAAAAAAAGAAAGAACTGGAAGAAATTTGCTTGTTTGCTTTACTAAATTAAGCCTAAGAGTGATATGATTGCTTTCCATAGGCAAGTAAACAGAAGGGAAAAGGACTGGAAGATGAACAATATTGGCACAAGAACAAGTATGTATAAATTATCCATGAATAAATTGAGTAAAAAAATCGGAAGACTTCTATTCATCAGAAGAGTGATGTTCTGCATGTATCTTATGGCAGGAATAATTAGAATAATTAATCTTAGCCGCTTTAAATGCTATCAATGGGATTTATTGCTGGTAGCCCCATCCTTCTCAAGCTGGATGTTCAAACTTCTGCTCACGTAGCAGAGATGCTCTTGGGGTATTTCCAAAGCTTTATTGTAGATATGGAACCAAATATGAAGGAGTGTAAAGGTGAAAATTAAACTCAAGCCTGTTTACTTGTGTTGGGTATTATTCCCCTGCAAAGAAAATTACTGACTCACTCAGGTGCACTTATTTCTTGTTCCATTTTGTTCACAGTAAGCAATCTTTGCTTTAGATACAGGGGATATAGCAAGCTGACAGTCCTGCTCCATCGCAACTGCTCTTTGGTAAGAGGCAGGCAGTATAAACCATGTTGCATGCTCTGCAGTCACAAACCTCAAGCAAAGCTGTTGGCTTTAGACCATGGACTATCAAGGCCATTTGTAACAAGTCATTACATGCTACTTACCTCCAGACACTGGCATTGTCTTCAGGAAAAGTTATCTGTGCTGTTGCCCAAGCATTTGTGTCTATTGTTCCAGGGCAAGCTGGCTCCACTGGATGCTTTTACCTGGGCACTTTCTGCTGACTCTCCCCGGCGTTGATTGTCTCCAGGGCTGCAGCCCTGGAAGCCTGAGGACCACCATGAAAAAGCCAGCCTGAGAAAGATTAGGAGGAGAGAGCGTGCAGGAGCTCCACAAGAAGTGGACCCATTTTTGGCAACATGGGGAGAGTTACCTCCATGGAGAGAGCTGTGCTGGGGGATGAGCATTTCTCCCCAGTAGAAATCAGCGTGAAAAATAGATACTTCTTTTCTTCCCCAGCAGTTTTTTTCTTTTAATGAAATGAAAGCAAATTATTTGTTCTTTAATAGTCACTGAACAGGAGAGAAAAAGACAGCTTGAGCCAAATTAAAGGTTTTACCTAAGAGATCCCTTGTTATTTCCTACACTGAAGGAGCCTTCCAGTACTCAAAGGAAGTTATAAAAGGAGCGAAATCAACTTTTTACACAGATAGCTAGGGATAGGAGAAGGGAGAACAGTTTTAAACTAAAAGGGGAGATTTAGATTAGATGTTAGGGGCAAATTTTTCAGTGTGGTGAGGCACTAGCACAGTCTGCCCAAAGGTTGCAGATGCTTTATCCCTGGAGGTGTTCAGGGCCAGGCTGGGTGGGGCCCTGGGCAGCCTGAGCTGGTGGGTGGTTTAATGGTTGGCAAACCTGCCCACGGCAGAGGTGTTGGAACTGGAAGATCGTTGAAGTCCCTCCCAACTGAAGCCATTCTATGAATAGAGAAAATAAAGCACAACTTTCTGGTGGGCATTCCATGTGGAAGAGAGCAAGTGGAGCAGTAAGACAAAATTACGCAGAAAGAGCATCTGAACCTAATTCTCCCACTTTGTAGTCTTGAGAACAAATCCCACCTGAGCACTCTGAGCTCTGGGCACAAGGACAAGATTATGTTTCCCATTTTTGAACACCTATACTCTGCAAAGCTGTTCAGTACTAATAAGAAAAGGAAAAGCTTGAGTGATTCGATGGCCTGATGACTCCAGCTGGGGGAACAGCTGGGCCCTGATCCTTACTCCAATTACTGCTTCTCCACATAAAAAAATAAAATATTTTTACCAGTAGATATTGAAAATATCTTTTGTATTAGGGCCCCGTATAGTGCAGTTGTAAGGGTATTTTCCTGAAATACGGGGATTGGGAAGACCACATTCAGTTTCTGTTTCTCACTAGGCAGAAAATAGGCTGTGGTCTCCTCTTCCCTTGCTGAGTCTGCTGACATCCACACTGCCAGAGGAAAGCCACTCTAACCCTGGCAGTTTGGTAAATCCTCCCTAGGACCTGTCTGTAAAATAGCATTTCTTCCTGAAGCACCAGAGTAAGCCAGTTTGCATCTCTGCCTCTTCTCCATTCTGATCCAAATCATTAGATGCAAATTGAATTCACAGCTATCCTCAACCGCTCCTCTTGCTGATTTGAGATATTTTATTTGAGTCAGAGAATACATTTATCATGGGCATTTGCCTGACTCTAGCTCAGGGCTGCAGGAAGCAGGAACAAGGAATCCCATCCCATGCATGCCTGACCTTGTTGCACTCTGGGGCGCCCCTTCTCTGCTTTGCCCCAGACAGGCTGGCTTGCTTGCACAGAGCCTTTTGTTAGCTATCTGGCTGTGGATCTGGAGCTGATGTTCTTTTCTCTCCATCTCAAAAGCATTTATGCAAAGACAGCACTTTGCTGACAAATTAACAGGGAAAAATAGCATTATTTAAGGGCAAACCTCCCAAACTTTTGTCATGGTGCTCTATAAATACAACACAACAGTATACAGTGTCTGCTCAGATCAAATGTTTGCAATGAAAGGATGTCTGTGAATCTATTTAAAGGGGATTAAGATTTTAGCTGGCTAGATTCTGGGTCATTGGTTTAACATCTATATTATTCTGTACTGTAGTATCTGTCTGCTAGACAGATTGCTTTAACATCTATCCTACGGCATACTGCGCTAATTATGTTTTCCCTCCTCTGAGAGGCGTTTTCAGATCTGTGCATGCAAAGTGTTGTCCATGTGGCCACACTGATGATGGCCCTTTGTTAGCTGTCTGCTTCTCCCCTCTTGTGCCTCACAGCCGCTGTGTGACAGACACGTGTCTGTGGGCTCTTCTCTGTGAAGTCCTCATGGCCACGTCCCTCTACCGAGCCAAGCTTCCTCTTGCCACACTAAACAGTGGGGGGATGCAGTCAGCCAGCAGCAGCGGCACTGTAGGCTGTTGTTAAATTATAATGAGCACAAATAGACCTAGAATCAGTCTGATAATTTTTTTGTTTGTTTTAAGGGCCAGCAGGAAAAGTAAGTTGGAAAGAATGGTGTAGAGAAGATATTTTTTTTTATTTTTTACTTAATTTTTTTTTTTTTTGTCAGAGCATTTCAGTCAACCAGATTTTTTTTGACCTGGAATTATTTGTTTTCCATCTTTGGATTGTTTATCTTCCTGCTCTCTCCTCTCTACTGTGGGCTGATTTATAGGAGGAAAATAGAAAAGAAGCCCAAGAAGCTCAACACAGAGAGCATTAGACTGAAACCATTCAGCCGATGGAGGCTGTCCTCCTTTCTGGAAATGTGGGGTCAAATCTGCATTTGTTAGATGCAAACTGGATTTCCTGCTCTCCACTTCACACATGGACTTACAAAAGCCTCATTTTCCAACAAATTTACTGCTATCTAGAGCCATCCCAGCTCTTCCTTTGCTGCTTCTGCCCCTGATGAGATTTGCCCAGTGGAAAAGCATAGCCTTTGTCCTCAAGGCATAGTGGCAGCAGACCTGTAACGACAGGAGTGTGATAAATAGAGAATAATGTGTCCTGCTAGACAGAGTAATGAGATTACATCCAAGCTGCCATATCATATCAATTAAACCCTCGGCCCTTTTAGTCCAGCAAATCCATGCTGCCGCAGCAATTGGTACTCTGGGGAGAAGGAGGAGAACAGGACTGACAGATCCTGCCTAAAATAACCCTGTCTTTCCTAGTGCTGCCTGCTTAGGTAGCAGGCAAGGCTCCCAGGTGCACCATGGCTCTGAAAACTGCCAGCTGTGGGGTTCTTACCCCCAGATGAGAAAGGTGGGGTGGGGTATACCCAGCCAGCTGCCTTGCAGATTGCGGAGTTGCAGGAGCCATGTGTGCCTGTGGACTGGGAGGCACTGTCTTCTGCCTGGGCCCCCTGGCTCTGCTGATGGTAGTGTTCATTTGTCTCAGGTGACAGCCAGCAGCATCCAGAGCACTCTCTCTGACAACTAAAGCGCACACATCATGAGCTTACCTCGCCCACTCTCCTCTGTGATACAGCTCTTTCCTGAGGAAGATGTGGCATCTCCCTTGGGCAAATCTGGCATTTGAAGAAGCAGCAGGCAGAGCAAAGTACTCAGCAGAAAATATCTCAATCCCTCAGTCTGCTGCAAAACTATATGAGGCCATCATATACTCAGAAGTGTGTTCTCATAGAACATCTGCTGGTTTAATTAGATGTGTTTTGGCTATTCATTCTGGTTTTTGGACTGTTGTCATGAACTAACTATATACATTCTCAGAGAAAGGGCTTAAATACAGCCAACTGATTTTTTTTATTATTATTATTTATTTTAATCTGGGCAATAAAACTTTCTGAGATATCAGGAATGATTATTTTCCACCTGATCTGTGTTGGATAGGCATGGCTGAACTACACTGTCTGTTCCCCAGGTATTACCCTAGGAACAGGATGGGGACGTAAATCCTTCCTGCTCTTTCCCCAACTGTTTTCAGCTCATCTCTTGCCTAGAAAGGTGGAACAGATTGTTCCAAAAGGCATAGAAAAGGCAAGAAATGGCTTGTTGCCTGTCCACTTCAGTTTTACTCCTGAACATAATGATATGTAAGAAGATACAATCTCCAGGTGATTTTTTTTCTTTGGGATTCAAGGACTCTTTGTGCCTCTTTCCCATATGAGAGCACTGGTGACTCTAGGGTCAGATGCTGCACCAAACCTCTCGGCAAAATGAGACATACCTGTCTCATTGTCAGATTCCCAGCAGCTGGAGGACCAGGGAAGAAGAGGGCAAGAGAAAAAAAAATATTGTACAACAGAGCTAGTCAAAATCTCCAGGAAATGTGGTGGAGTATCTGTGAACACTTTGAGTGAGACTGTTGGCTGTGTCATGCTCAGGCTCCCTTCACTGTGGTGTGCCATTCATTCCCTGTGCTCTGTACATAATGTGGGCACCTGGGACTGGCTTCTTTGCTGTGATCATCAGTGAATCATCAGTGATGAACAAGGTCCCCTTCTGGCCTGCTTTTTAGGGCAGAATTGGGTATGGAGCAGTGGGAGGTAGAAGAGCAGAAAGCAGAGGAGAGTGAGGAGTGTGCAGAGAATTAAGCAGCCAAGAAAGGGTTGATGTGTAAACTATTTGGAAGTGACCTGCAGCAAAGGGCAAGAGAAAAGAGATAAAAGGAATCAGAGAGAATTCCAAGAGGAGTCCGAAGATGAAAAGATCAAGTCTTCTGAAGGCAGACAAGCATTCTGATCATGTACAGCACCATTTCTCAGGTGGAGTAGCTGGTATCAGGGCCAAAGCTCTCATTCCTGCTGCAGGGTGTAAGGTGTCAAGGGTTACAGCTACATAGCAAAGATGCAGGGATGTCATTGGTTTCTAAGCCACAGGTTTTGCTAACTGAAATGGCAATATTACTTTCAAAAGCATTTTCTGGGTGGTTTTGTGTTTGTTTGTTTGTTTGTTTTTAAACAGTTCTTATAGGCTTTTAAATGCAAACACCAGTTACAATTAAAAAAAAAAAAAAATCCAATGAGTTATCTTTTTCTTAGTGAAGGATTTTGCAATGGAGAGAAGAAAAAAATGCAGTGATTGCTGCCTGAAGGATGGCAGTGTCAGAGTGGGGCCAGCAATTAGCCACCTTTCCTTAACATGCCTGCTTGGCATAAGCAATAGTTACAGCATGAGAAGAGCAAACACATGCACTTCTTTGGGTGCAGCTCATTGCTTTCTTAAGTACATAACAGTGAAGAACTGAGGACCTACCACTGTGCTTCAGGGGAGCCTAGGAGTAGGAATTTGGGAAGCCCTCAGGTGCTTCTCACTTGATCCAGGTTTTCTGTCCATCCAAAGGACACCTTGGAAGATCCTATCTTTTGTTAATGTACTTCTGAGAAGTAGTTTTAGTGTGGAGAAAATGTCTTTGTCTTTTAGAGCACATTTAATATGGTATAAAAAATACTAGGCTAGAGGTAATGCCACAGGTGGTCTGTGTCCCGCAGAGAGGTAGATCTGATGAGTGATAGTCATCAGATTTGAGCTCCTGGGCTGGTGTGGCATAAAGGAGAGGAGCTGAAAGAAAGGAGCTAGAGAATATTATTCTTCCGCTTCTGCAATCAGAAGGGATCTGTAATATTTCAGCACTCAGCAAGAGTGGAAATGAAGGGCTGAGTCACACTTATGCATAGGACGTTCATTGAAAATGCCTTTATGCACCTTGCAAAACAGCCTCTGATGAACCTTTAAAAGGATTTCACTGTGTAGTTTCAAAAGAGACCATCTGTGAGGTAACTAAGAAAACCAGTGAGATTGGTAAGAAATAACAAAATCATCTGAAAAGACACATTAAAAAAAAATAAAAATTGTATAGGGGTTGGGAGGAAAAAGGCCTTCAGGTGTTTCAGCACTGCACGTCAATTCGGAAATGCCTCTGAAATTCTCGAAATACCAACAGCTTGCTGGAATGAGCCATGGCTATTTACTCCTGTCCAGAGTCAAATTTCTTCATTGTATTGGTATTGCCGAAACATCCATTGTAGGATTGGAGAGCTAGCTTTTAGGACACTCTAAAGGCAGAGGCTTCTTCTGATGTCCATCTATAGCTGTGCCAGTCTAAGCTGGCTCTGCCTTCTCTGCTGTTGTAAAAAAATCCAGCATTTCCTTTGCTTCATCTTTTTGACAGATTTGTGCATTAGACTGAGAGTGCTCCTGCCATTGCAGGGAGCCAGAGCTGGAGGCCCTGGCGGCATGCAGCTGGCACCCAGAGCCAGTGCACATAGGGAAGGAAGCCTGCTGAACCTCCTGACAGCCCTGCTTTGCTCAGGGGGAGGTTTTCTCCCTGTAGAGTCTGAGATGGGCAGTGTTTTAAATGATGTATAATAATGGCACTGCAGCCATCGGGGTGAATTCTTGCCTTGCTGCAAAAAAGGAAATGTGAAATCCTTCTAGTAAATTTAGGGGGAAATTTCTACATCAGCTGAGCTTCTTGGTGAGCCTGTTCTGAATGATTGCCCAAGTTGTGAGTAGAATGAGCAGTGACATTACAAAAGCGATGTGACTGCTGTGTACTATCTGTCCCTACCTGACCTCCTTCATATTTCTCTGAGAAGCACTAAAACTTGCTGGTTGCATCTGGGCCTTCAGTGAAATGCCACACAAATGAAACTGAGCAGAATCCCACCACCCAACTGGGCCTTTGTGACACTGTCACCTCCTCTCTTTTGGGACACCTCTCACTGCTGTACCCTGGTTAATTGTGCAGGCTGGATGCTGTCCAACACCAGGCATGGCTGGAGAAGTGCTACCTTCCTTGGAGAGCTTCAAAAGCCTTGTGGACATGGTGCCAGGCAGTCTGCTCTAGGTGACCCTTCTTATATCCTAAGTATTGGACCAGATGGCCTCCAAATGTCCCTTCCCAGTTCAGCCCTTCCATGATCCTGTTAAGAGCTCTGAGCTCCTGCTGCTGGATGCTGAAGAGGCCATGGGGTGTCTGAGGCAGCACCAAGGCTGGACCAGCACCAGCTCCCACATTGCCTTACCAGGGGGAGAAACCTGCAAGCACCAGTGTGATCCCTGTGGAGCTGCCCAGAGCTGGGAGATGTCCACTGCCAGGGCACCACATCCAGTGAGAGCCTCTGCACAGGGGCTAGGAATCAGTCCATTGGACACAGTCATATCTCTCATTTCCATTTGCTGGTATGATTTGACACAGCAGCCAAAATGAGCTGGGTCACACCTGTATTAATAGGGGCAGTTTACATTAGGATGGGATAACAATTTACTGTGACTTTTTTCAATTTGATAGTTCTAGAGTTCCTTTTTTTCTTTTCTTCCAGCAATAAAACATTTCAGTAGCAAACAGCTTACATTAAAATCCTAGCTTCTAACACCATGACTTACCTATCTATTTTATATAATATGTGGATTTATACTATTCTGCTATGCTTGCCTTTTGGAGTACTTAGGTTTTTAATATCATTAGCCTAATATTTAGTCAGAATGCAAATTTTATGATCGCAGTAAAACTAATTACAGTGAGGCACTCACCTCATAACTCACAGTGTGCTGGTCCATTGAGGCATTACGCATGCTATCACTGAGCTTGAGGAAAGCTATAAACATGGTGGGATGCAGCATAGTGCCTAACAACAGAGTAGGAATGAAGATGAACTTTGCTCTCAGGTAAGAGATGTTTAATGACTGGCCTCCCACTGTTGAAGCCTTTCTGTGTGTTGGGGAAAGTATGCTATGCTATTGAGTCCACACTTTTATTGTGCTTAGAATTTCAAATCGTACTGGATGGAAATGAGGTTTTCACTTGTTTTGTCTCTGTTCCTCACCTCTCCTCTGTGCCTCTGCTACCTGCTCCCATCTTCTTCCCAGCCCTAGAAGCCAGCTTACCCTTTCTGCCTGGCTGATGACAGCTCCATACCATGTAGTGCTGCCTTTGGGAGGGGAAGGAGCTGCCATGCTGCCTTTGTGGGGCTTTTCCCCAGATTTTGTTGTGGCTTTGATAGAAAATGGGTGAACCACTAATTGCCTTTTGGTCTGGAGGCAGAAGGACTCTGAAATTACCCTGAAAGGCCATGAATCAGTAAATAGCAATTACAGTAGCTCTCTCAGAGGGAAGGGGTGATGTCATGATGATTCTGAACAAATGAAAGTGCTTGAAAATGATAAGAGCCCAGGCTGTTTTACACTGTCATCTTTTCAGATTTGACCATTTGTGTTCCATGTTTCAACTCATTAAGGCTGCTTCACAGGCAGCTGTCTGCAGAGCTTTGCATCTTCTGCCTGCCCCTGGGCACCATCCCTTATCAATTCACCTGTGCCTGGCTACCCAGACACAGCTTTGCCCTCCCCATCACAGCCTGCTACAGTCAACTAGCCAAAGTTTCCTATGGGCAGGCGCTCTCCATTTTCCTAAACCACCTTCCCATCCACACCAGAATAGCACAGTTGGTCACCTTCTCATATCTGTCTTCAAAAAGGGACGTGTCAGCATGGGACTCCTTGGTCATTCATTTCTCCGTTACTGTATTGCTAGCCTTTGACTGCTGCTGCTAAATTTCTTGATTGCTCATAGGTTATAAAGTTGGATGGGATTGCTGTGACCATCTAGAATAATGACCTCTAGAATAATTTAAGCCACAGGTCTTTTCTGAATAAATAAATAAATAAATAAATAAATAAATAAATAAAGACATACATTAAAAAATGCCAGCCCTTAGCTTGTTTGTTCTGATGATGGAGCAGCCACCACAAGCTGCTAATTATTAAAAATACATTCTTCTAGTCTGAATTTGTCAGCATCAACTTCCAGCTGTTAGATCCAGTTACATCTTTATCTGAAGAGTCTTCCTTCACATTTCTGTTCCTCAAATAGATTCTATGATTAATTCATCTCTTAAACTTTGTTTTGTTAAAATTAACCATCTGGGTTCCTGAGCTTTTCTGTATTGTTTTCTACTCTCTGGCTTTTTCTAAAGTACCCTTAACTGAATCAGGTCTTTCTTGCACAGATTACACCATGGAAAGGTACAATAATATCACTGTCCAACGCTAATTATCATTCTACATATTGAAATATAATGCTTACCCTTCTTTACCTCTTCAATAGCTTGAAAAAGGTGCTCTCCTCTGCAGGGAATATATGCTGCACTATTTCAGAATGATCCAGCAACAACAGAGAAAGAAAACTTTATCTTTGCCATTGTAAGTTGTAAATCACTTTGAGGACATGAGATACATGTCAATGCTATATCCTCTTACCCTTGTTGTTTCTGCGCTATTAGCCTAAACCACAGATGATAAGGTTTGTGATGCCTGGCGTGGGCTCTTTCTCCCTAGGCTTGGGATTTAACAGATGGTAATACTTCAGCAGGTACTTTCCCTTTACACCCAGCTTACTAATCCAGTCTCTCATTATCAGGTTTCCAGTCTTTTTAGTATCTCATAAACCTAATAAGATATTATTTTACATTTCCTTTCAGATCAGCAGCAAATATTTGGCATAACATATACAGAAAAACAAAGTTTCATGGAACATCTACAAAACCTATTTGTCAAAAATGTACTTGTAGATGATTTCCCAGCTACAATTTTGTTTCCAGATCTCCAAGCCAGCTAGTTCCTAGCCCCTCTAACAAATACTGTGATCATTTTGTGTTGTTCTAGTTTATTATTCATAATACAAAGTGGTACCAACCAAACATCTATCAGAAGATGCTTATTTCAACCTTATTCTTTATCAGTCAAATTTGGAATCTAATTGATTTTTAAAGGATAAAATCACATTATTTTTATTTTGTCAAGCCTGTGTAAGTCTGTGTAAATTGTATCTTTCTTTTTTCTTTCTTTATGAAATGAAATTCTCTATCATCTGTGTGCATATTCTGCAAGGGATCAGTTCAGTTGAACAGGGCTGGTATCATGGGATCACCTCATTTACCTTCTTTAATATTTCCATCTTACTGGCTTTCTGCCAGTACCCTGGAACTTCCCCGGTGTCTCAAGATGCATAGAAAATTAACATTACTGATGCAGAGAGCCGTTCATCAGCTCTTCTGAAGTTGGTGATTTCAAGTTTTCCAGGTTGTAGAAGTCTAGAGAGAATAGCTGCTCATTAGCATTGCCTTTGGCTTCTTTTGGAAAAGAAGGATTTCTGTACAGCTTTGAAAATGTGTGTGTGCTCTGCCTTTTCCCCAAATACAGAGCAGATACTAGGACTGATCACTTCTGCTTTTTTTGCATTCCTTCTAGTGGTGGCCAAGGGAAGTGGGAAAGATTACTTAAGATGTCTTCCTGGTTGACAGTGTTGACCTCTTTCTGAAGAGGCCAATACACAGAACTGGGAGAATTTATGTGGCTAAAAACGTGCATGTGTGCCCTTACCTGTTACAGTAATGGCAGGGATATTCATCATTCCAATGACTCAGAACCACAAAAGGCTGGTCAGCTTTTCTCTAACATTCCGATCAGTCCAGTTTGGATCAAGATACCTATACATGTTTTCATGTACCAGTTCATTATTTGTAAGGAGTTACTTGTAGCAAATCAAAAAGATAGATCACGAATAACACTTTTTTTTTCTGATGGAATTTTTTAAACTTGTTCTTTTTTTCTTGAAAACTACGCTGCTGACCTGTCACTGAACCTTCATTCATCTATACTATATGCTCCGCATGTGCATACTGTAAAATGGTGGCAAGTATTAAATATTCATCTTTTTCTCCAAAGCAAAGCTGTCTGAAAAGGCTTTGCTTAAATTGTTGCTATGCTTAAAGCTTGCACTCACAATGAAAAGGGAAGCTAAGACAAATATAGCATGCATCACTTCTGTTGCTCTCAAAAACTAACAATGTTAAATTCATAGAGGGTAAAAAAATACAGCAGTCTTGTAAATGGTTTCAGAATCATTCCGAAGTATTGCGCTATATGTTCCCTTTAGCAGCAGTGTAAGTCTTTGCTTATGGAAGGTTCATATATGAATTGAGTGGCCATTTGAATTAAATTCCGTTTAGCAGAGCCAATGAAGGTGCAAAGGGAGTTGCTAAAAATCTTTACTGCAAGACGGCTTTGCTTCACAGTGTGTTTAAATTAGTAGCATCCACGCTCTCATACCACTCATAGTAACATGTATGGTTAACAGGAGCTGTGGATAATGGATTTAATGAACCACTGCCTCAAGTGAGAGTGGCTATTTTGTTGCTTAATAGCCATCACACATTCGTTAAACTAGACCCATGATCCATAAGGTGTTTCTGCTCTGTGAAGAATAGTAGGAATCAGCAACATAGAGATATTGTTTAAGAAAAGAATAAGAAAAGAACCTGATTTTTTTCATATGAGTGGGGAAATTTTTTCCACTTTTTAAAAAATAATATTTATGGTAAGACGTGCAACGGAACAGGAAATTTCACCAGCTCAGATAAGGCGGCGAAAGAGCAGATTGTAATGGAAAACCTGTGCCGACTGACATGTTGCTCTAATGACAACTTGAACACTAGAAAGCGAGAAAGCGTGGCAGGAGCATGTGTCTGCACACCTATACTCCATTAACATTTTATTTTTTATTATATTTTTATGCTGGAATTGTGCACAGAATCCCCAGCTGTAACCAGTCTTAATGCTACAATGCACACAGACACCTTTGGAGAGAATCTAATGTGAAAGAGAGGAGGAGAGGAGAGGTCTTATTACAAAGCTGAGAAGCCTCATTATCCTCACCTCCCTAGGAAGAACCAGCAGTTACACTGCTCAAATAATGCTCAGTGCTGAGTGGCAATGAATGAAACAGATCATTGCTAGACAGCTGGCTGCAAGAGCTACTTGGAGAAAAAGCTATCTCAGGATACAAAGAGAAAAATTTCACTGAAGAGAATCTTTTCCTTGTTATTTAAGCACTGTCCAGCACAATGAGTCTCCCTGATGTGATTTTGTGTTGTGTGACAATGTAAATGTTTACCACTGCTGCTGATCATCATAACTATAGCCAATGTAATTTACAGCAATTGAAAGTGCACAGCTGCCAGACCATGAAATGGTCTGAGCTTTGGAGTGCTTGTGGTGTTTATGGTGATGTGATGTGCTTCAGTGGCTTTTTGAAAGGTCTAACTGTAGGCACTGACGGGCAGTGGCCTTAGAACAGAAAATAAATCTGAATTCAGCAGAAATGTGTCTTTCAGAGAGCAAGAGCTCGGGCTAGGAGTCCTACTGTTTGCCGAGGCATCCTTTGGAAGCTCTGTTGTGGATCTGTATGCGTTTGACTTTTAAAATACTCAATGTAGCAACAGAGAAAATGGAGGCATCCAACTTGCAGACTTGGACGTGAAGCAGGGCACGTGACTGGGCAGAGCTCATCTCTGCCAAGGAAGTGAAATTAGTGTGGATGTCCCCAAGCCAGACTCAGGCAGGAACACTTCAGGTGGCACAATCTTTGGGAGTGAGAGCTAGAGGCATAAGATCACTGAGGTATCTAATGATATAGAAATGCTCTCCGAGCATGCTTTCTTCTTGCAGGAAAGCAGTTTCTGTCTGACTTTCCACTGAGAATTTATGATGGTGTTATTTTCTCATACAGATAACTAATCTCAAGTGCTCAGTCACCAACTGATGTGCTGATCTCTACTCATGTCTGAACATTTTGGCCTTTGGGCCTCATGTTCTCAGTAAGACTGAAATATTATTTATTCTGTCACGCAATTGTGCATATAAATATCTGCAAACATCCTCAGTATTTGAAAACCTGCACTTTGCAATATTGCAAAACTTGCAAGGTCTGCAAATACCCCAGAGCTTGAAGAGCAGAGATGGTTATATTATTATTTAAAATGTTGACATACCCAGGGCTACACAGTCTCCTGCAGTCTGATTCAGATGCCTCAATGCTCTGTATCCCAGACTTGCTGCAAATTAAATGTGAACAACTATGAACTTGAGTGGGTTAAGGCATCATGTAGTGCTGCTCTGGAGTTCACTGCTATTTATCATTGCCTCCTGCTGTGAGGTTGGAATAGGCAGCCTGAATGTCACGTACACTGTATTTATAATGCTGTTTTGAGGTCATCTCCATGTGCAGATGCTGTAGACAGTGTGGCTGATAAGTACAGATGTGGTTGTTGCAAGGCACTAAATAGATTTGAGATTATTAATTTGTAAAAGCCATATTTCAGCCAAGAATACTGCTGTGGACAGTCTATCACTGGCAACCTTCCAGCCACCAACAGCTGGCAATTAACACTTACACAAAGATGCCCAAACTTTGTCCAGCTAAAGGCTTCAGTGGCCATTTGCCAGAGCTTTAGGGCTGTACCTATTTTACATAAAATGGAGCAGATTGAGGCAGATTTAATCTTTCTTATGGAGCTATGGCCCACAAAGGCTTTTGCTTCTGGCATGCTTTGCTGTACCCTGATCAAACCATTGCCCCATTGTGGAATTCAATGGGCCACATTTAGCCTCAGGGTTGTAGTCCGGTTTTCCATGAATTATGCTAACTACTGACAACATACACAAAGCCTTTCAATCCAAGTGTGGAAATGCAGCAGTTAATCACAGCTCTTTGTACATGAAGAGAAGAGACTTTGCCAAGATATAATACATGTTCTGATAATATAATTTAACAGTAACTACTAACAGACTGCTAGTCATTTGTGCTGAGCATTATGCATGAGGGAAAGTTTCTGACCTGAAAATGTGCAGACTCATAAGACAAGGAAAGAGATATCAGATGCACATAACTCTTTCTGAATTAGAAGGCTGAGGAAGAGAAGATCCCAGTCAGCATGAAGGACAGATGGCAGCTTCAGGCCACATCACAGGGAGAAGGAAAGAGACTGTCTTGGACTACTTCCACTCCCACTTCTACAGCTGTCTCCCCATTGCAAAAGCACTCTGCAGCAGTCAAGTGAAGAAGAGGGTGAATCTGTGCAACCTGGTTCTGATCACTTGCCCTAGCTGTCTGTCTCCAAGAAGATTTATCTTTCTTTTCACCAGAAGGGCAAAGAAAATATTGGGTCTACATCATCTCAGGTTTTACTCTCTCAACTCTGGTGAAGTCAGCCAGGGACCTCTCTCCCTGCACTGACATAGCTCTGGGCATGACCTAGCACCTGGGTGCTCAGAGTTGCAGAACTATGTGCCATGTGTTACCACTTGAGAAAAAAAATGCCCAAACCCATGCCTTGCCTTCTCTGCTCTTTAAACTTTATTTCATAAAGTCATGCCCTGGGGTCTCTGACTTGGTGCAAATCTAAAGTCCTGCACTGCGTGAACTAGCCAAGCACAAGCAGGAGAAATGGAGACTGTCCACCTGCACTCCCATGTCCAGGAGCAGCCAGGAGCTTGGTGATCACAGGGTTAGTTTCAGCCTCTCACATTGGAGAATTAGTTGAACGATGGCTCCAATTAACTATGTGGGTGTTGTAACACTTCCCCTGTATGAAGTGAGATGTGGGCACTCTGCCCCAGCCTTATTTTTGCAGAAAAGACTGGCACTCCTTCTCTCTCCCCCAGCTGTCCTGTTGGAAGAGATACTTAACTAACACAAATGAGAATTACGGGCTGTGAATCTTGGTCTGGAAGACTGACTTGTCTGCAGCATGAAAATAGATGACTAATCTCCTCAGTGGGGTACGATTTAAGAAGCAATCATTTCCTTGGTGTTTCCTATTGCTTATACACCTCCTGGCCACCAAGCAGGCTGCTGTGGCGGCACTCTGGTTCTGCGCAGTGACCTACTTCCAGAGGGCTGAAGAGTCCACTCAGAGAAGGAGGTTTATGGGGTTTCAGAATCTGGCACGGCGCTCAGAGCTATGCCCAGACTTGTAGTGATGACATCCAGGGCAAACTCGGAGCCCAGGCATTCTCATCTGGCTTCTGCTTGGCTTCCAGAGAGCACTGATAGTGCTGTCATCTAACTGTGCTTGTGCATACAGGCAGTGTACCCATGCTTTCCTGTTTTCTTTGTCGTGCTGAAATAGACACAGACACCATAGTCAGTCTAAATAAATGTTAACTAGTGTATAAAAGGACAGGGCACAGTCTTAATTCTGTGTGCCCAATAATTGGCTCCATTATTTTTACCTTTCAAGAATGAGACCTCAGTGATAGAAGAGAGTGCTAGTGAAATGTCAGCTCAATATTTAGAGAGGTCAAGAAAGCAAATGGAGCATAAGCAAATAAAAAGAAAGAGATAAGAAATCATGATCCCTTATTACTCCCATGAATACATCCAGGGTGCATCTACATTTTTTATATGGTGTGCAGATCTGATAGTCCTATCAGCCTCTGAACCATGACAGAACAGAGAAGACTGCAGTCACGAGAACTGAAATGACCCAATATATGGAGGATGTTAAATACAAGAGGACTGGTAGCCTAGAAGGGTAGCTTCCGAGGAATGTTACAGAAATCTGCAAAACAATCAGAAGCATAGAAAAGGTGAATGGGTGATGTTGTTCATTGCACCTTGCAATACAAGAGCTCTGGGATGTCAGGTAGAATCGCCTACCTGCGGATAGCTCAGGTCACATGCATGGATCATCTGTTTTACTCATCACTTCATGTTGTCCTTGACAAGCAAACTTTCATGCCAAATGAAAATGAAAATAAGAGAGGCAAACTCATGGCAGGTGAAGCTATTTTGGATTACTAATTGCAAGGAAACCACTTGTCTCTCATAAGTTGTGAAGGTGCATGTCACTGGAGATGAGGAAGAAAAATAATAAATCAAGGCTCTAATTCTGCATACCTGCTCAGTTTTTGCATTCTTTCTGGGAGCATCCCTAAGATTTGTGACACTAACAGAAAAGGACATGTATTTGAGTCAAATTTACAAGTCTCAAAATACCTTTAGCCTTTCTTGAAAACGCTTTGAAGAGGAAAAAAAAAAAAAAAAGGAAAAAAAAACAAAACAAAAAAAAACCATCCCAGACAGCTGCTTGCTTCTCTTCCTGCATAATAAGAGATTATTCTTCAGACACTTTCACCTTGGCTCAAATGTTTTAGCCTTGTGTACTGTATTCTAAGGTGGATATTTCACAAGATGCATCTACATATAAGCATTTCATATAACTTACTTTCTTACTCATTTGCACCCTTGCAATAGTGAAATGTTTACATGCATCTTTCAAAGGATCCCACAGAAGCTTACCAACACCAGATCTCCCTCACTCCTGAGAGGCAGGGTTTTAGGACAGGGGGACCAAGTGCAACAGGGAGTTAAGTCCTTGCCCAAGTTCACATACAAAGCCTCTAGTAGACCAGAAATCCTAGCAGCAAGGGTTCTACTCTGAATACCAGCCCTGCTTCTTCCCAGCTGCCTCCTCCAACCCACAGATCTTTGGCCCCTCTGTTGAAGAGTAGACAGACATTTGTTTTAGTGCCAAATATGAACACACATAAGCACACATTACAGCACTCAGTACCTCCAGTGCTTCCTCCATATATTTGTAGGCCTTCCTTCATCTTTGCTCAAGGAGAAATTGCTGATAGGAGCAGACCTTGGACCACCCTCCCTCATAGGAGCTAAAGTACAGCTGCACAGAGTCAAGCCTAAATTCCCTGCTCTCAGCAAAGTACCCAGTTTGCCTCTGCAATAGAAAAAGGTCTGGGTCTTCAATGACCACAGCTGATTTGACTTTCTAAGATTAGGAACAAGCACATACAGACAGGTAGAAGGAGATGCTTCTCTTTTGTGAATTGGTGTGTTGGTGGAATGAGAAAGAATACTTTAGTGAATTATTCACTGCTGCTCTTCCCTCTGGAATGGACTAAGGAGTGGAGGTAGAATTCTTGCTGAACAAGTTGAAAGGCATGTTGTTTTTCAGAAGGACTAAGCCAACTTTCTGCTGAACCCAAGTAATTCATTGCAGGGACATGTGTTAAAAGGGTGGTGGTAAAATGTGGGTGTAAAAAGCTGGTGGTTAACTGTGCCATTGCATTAGAGAAAAATAGCAACTAGATGATGATATGGAGAGAGAAGAAAGAGTGAATAGAAATACCCCCAGTAACTATTTCATCAATAACAGGATGGAAAAAGAATTTATTGCCTTATTCTGATAGAGGGCCAAATGTCCCATTCCCTTCCTCGAAATATTGTTCTGTTTGATGTGTATTGGAAGTCCTCAGGGGACAACGGTTCTGCCCATGCTGTGCTTTGTGACAGCCCAAGATGAAGGTAGCAGTGGCTGTTCTGCATATGGTTTCTAGGGGGGATGTGGTAGACTGGGGAAGCTGAATCCCTGAAGCAGGGACAGCTTGTGCTGGCACAGCCTCTTATGCCATGCTGTCACGGTGACCTTGATGAGAAGTAGGTGACATCAGAAGTGGTGCCCCAGCTTCAAGTGACTTCAGTAGGTAGTGGACCCAGCTCTGCACCAGCTCCCAGCCAAGGCATATGTCCAGCTGCCCATTAGTAGTGGGAAGGAGGAACTGTCTCAGAAACTGAGCATCTCAATAGGCTGGATCCCAGCTGGCAGACTAGGTGCTGCTTTCCACCAAACACCTAGTGCATCACTTTTGTAATGAGGCAACAGCTCCTGTATGATTTTCCTTTGTGCACCAACAGGGAGATATTAATTAACAGAAGACAAGCACTGTCTCATGGGAAGGCAGCTGCTACCTTCAGCACAACCAAGACTGAGACACTGTTAGTATTTTCTCAGAGTTACAGGTGATAATTTCCACAGCTCTCAAAAAAATTATTGCATTTGTCCAGATCTCATGGGGATGGGTAAAGATGAATTCACTGCTTGTCCAGAAGCTCTGGTTGCCTTGGGATCAGCAACCATGACCCAATTGCACTCACTGTGGGCAGATGAAATATAGTTGCAGTTAGGTTCTTCAGAAAGGTCTAATTTTCCAAAGTTAAATTGCTGGTAAAATTAAGTGAGAGGAAAGGTATAAAGAGAGAAACGAGTCCTTTGAGAGAACTAATTAGCTGGCCAGAATGCCACAGTTTCAGACCCTAGAGATAGGGGAGCTTAGGTTACCGGACCATTTTGGTTCATCTGCAAAGTAAATGCAATTAGAAATAATAAAGCAATATATCACACTTAGAAAACAGGTAACAAGGGATGTAAACAATTAGCTACTTAAAGTACCTTGCAAGGAGTAATATGAAGAACCAGAACTATATTAGAAACAGGATAAGTATAGACAAGATTTAGGCCATTTGCTAGATAGGAATGGTATCATTGCTGGTGATAGTGTGGAAAAGATTTCTATTTTATTTTTTTTTAAAGGCAATAAACAGTCTGAAGGAAAAAACACACAAAAGATAAATATTACATGAAGCTGAGTCATATAACAATTGTCATATATTGTGTCAATATTTTTTGATGGATGTGGTATTGAAACTTTGGAGAGCATTAAAAAAGAGAGTCACAGAAATTGTTTGGAGCCTTAGTTACAAGGGCTATTTGACTATCAAATATTTTCCCCTTTTTCAGGCATTTAAATTGTCTTTATTTTGGCAGAGAGCAGTAAAACAAAACCATGTCTGGAAGCTGAGTCCAAAGTGTATATTTTTAGCAGCAAGGGTAATTAACCATCAAGAGAAGCAGTGAAAACCATTGCCCTTCTGGAAGGCATATTTTGGCCCCAGCCAAGTTTGACAGACCAGTGCCTGGGCAATCTCCTGCAATTTGATGCAAATAAAAATTATTTTGACGCTGGTGGGCTAAAAAAGCCTGGCAGCTTCCAGCAAAGTAACACAGAGTTTACTAGAGGGAACTTACTATGTAGACATTGAGAAGGGAAGGGAAATCATTCTCCTGAGGAGGAGGGGAAAAAAAAAAAAAAAGCTATCTGCAATTTAGCCAAGTGTAAAATTGAGTGGGAAACTGATCAGTACCACAGCTCACCTTATGCATTCTGAGCCTGTTATATACTGCAATACTGATACCTTTTTGGGTGTTTCCAGATGATTGTATCCAGATCTTAAAAATCTGGGCTTGGTTGATACCTAGCTTCATTCAGTACAAAATGTATGCATCCTCCCACTGCTAAACCAACTAGTGATTAAAAACATTTCCTTCTTGTTGATGAGGAAAGAGGGCACAGATGAACTCTATAATTCTAATTCTAAAACTCTAATAATTCTCATAATCTTCAACATTAAAAAATATCTATATATATATATTATAGATAGATAGATAGATATTGAATAGGTGCATTCTGTGCTTACATGGCTTATTAGGAAATGAGCTTCTTATACCTGAGGCCTGTGACTGCTATTGGTGATCCTGCTTATGAGTTGGGTAGTGACATGACCCACTTGCAGGGCAACTCTGTACTGGTTACATGCTCTACCTGCACAAGCCATAGGCTACAATTTTACAAGGGTCACAGCAAAATTACCAAACAAATGCATAATCTATTTGTGTTTTAAGGGAAGTAGAGGAGAAGGAGCCTGATCTGGATGACATTGATGTTCTGGTGAGCTTTTCTAGTCAATTAAGTTGGAAGTGGATAAGACGCAAGAACTGAGAATGCAAAATAAGTCCTCAGCTGAATGAAAAGAGAAACCTGATAAGGCACAGGGTGAAGCACATTAAGTACTCTGCAGAATGAGAAAATAGTCTGCTGGCTAGCCAAAGAGAGCATGAGAAAAATGTGTTTTGTAATAGTACTTAATCATTTTATATCAAAGCATATTTTGAAGTGAAATAAGCAATATACAAATATACATAAAATAAAGTACCTGGCACTGATGTTTATGTTTCTAAAATGGAAATCCAGATGATATATCTCACAAATGACCCAAGAGCAGGACCAGTGCTTGCAGTGTTCAGAGTAAGATCCCACGTGGCTGGGATTGTGGCTACAGAAGTGCAAAAGCATGCAGTCAGGAGGCATGAAGAATGGCATTATAACTTCTCTTCTGCTGTTGCTATAATGGCATTATAGCTTCTCCCTTCAGTACTTATGGAAGGGAGATAAAAACCCATCAGTGGTTTTGCATGCTTACAAAGACAGGTTTCTGCTCAGGGTATTATTTGTTACAGCTGCTAGCTCTGATTTCTGAAGTAGAAAAGGTTTAGTACCCTGATGTTGAAAGTGCTGCACAGATGAGAGCACAAAAGTGGATCAGAATACTGCATAGATTCAAAATGCAAAATATCAGCATACTTTGCAGTATTTTCCTGTTTGGACTTCAGTTTGTGAAGCCTCTGCAAACTTATATGGTCCAATAATTATAAGGAATTTATGTCCCTACATTACAGATACAATATTGACTCCTAGGAAAAGGAAGACCATATATACAAGAAACAATTTGATGTTAATTTGCAGTCCTTCATTCTATCTGCTAGATCATGGTCTCTACCTGTGGGTGCAGTATGGCTGCATCAATGGTCCAGTAATTAGGAAGACATACAATTCACTGGAAAATGGCTGTATTTTCTCTAAGGGGGTTTTTTATCAAAGGAGTCACTGAATTTAATTCACATCATCTAAAATGACTCTGAATGCAGCCAAAAACTGAGTCCCCAGATGCCTTCATCTGCAGAGCTTCAGCAGTTAATTTCAGCCTGAGTTATGTCTGTACAAGGATGTCAGCGCTTGGCTTGTGATAAAGTGCACTGAGGAAGCAAAAAGAGGTGCACTTATTGGCTGGTAATAGGACTCTTGACAATATATAACTGGTGTGGCCAAATGAAATATATTCTATGAGAATGGGCTACTGTCCAACACTTCATAAAAATGTTTTTGAAGTGCTAGTAGATCTGCTCTATAAGATACCTAAAGCCTGTGCAAAGAATACTAATCCATTTTGACATCCAAGAGAAAAAGAGAAGAAAATTAATGCTAGGAATGTTTTTATGAGCTTGAGAGGAAGATCTAGTTTTTGCCAATGTTTTTCCCTAGATATTAGATTAGTCCATGCTGCCTCCATATTATTCCTCAAATCTATAGACTCAACTGCTTCCCAGCACAGAATCTGTCATCCCAGCTGAATCCAACATCCACTTTGTCATGCAGAGCCCCGCCTAAAAGGGCTCATTGAGATGTACTGATTGGTAATACTCTTTCACAGGGTTGTGAGTCCTATAAGCAGTCAGTCTTGTTTTTTGTTTTTTTGTCAGTGTGACCATAGCTTGCATACATCCTGACAAATATTAAGAATGGTCCATGTTAAAACAAGTCATGTCAGACCACTGAAAAGATGTATAATTGCATATTCTGTCTGAAGCTAAGCCCATAGGGAACCAGAGATCATCGAGGCAACAAACTGCAGGAAAGCAGGCATTTTAATTCTGGGAGGAGAATGATTTTCCCTAAGGACAAATGATTCAATTCAAAAGTGCAAAGATTTTAGTTCTTCTAGCCCCTTCCAAATTAAATTAATACATTTGAATTCAGGTAACATCAGATTGTTAATACACTCAAACAGCTGCTTTCTCTAGAATGGAACCACTATCAGTGAAAAGTGAATGGAAGTTTCATGCATAGAGTAAAAGATTCTGTTTCATAAAAAGGAATAGAGCAATGAAAAATGGCTCAAAATTTTTTAATTATTCTACATAACCCATGTTTATAAAAATGTTGGGGATCTAAAATACAGTCAGTCATATGAGGCTTCTCTCTCCAGCTAGAATAAACTGAGCAATATAGAGCCTCTTCTGTATCTATTACAGTGGTTTAACTTCACTGACTGCAGCAATTACTCCTGATTGACATCTAAGTGAATTAGAAACGTGTGCTGCACATCTTAGCTGCACATGAATTACTGTGTTGTACTGAGCAACAAACTTGGAAGGCCTTCTTTTTGCATCCCATGGACCTTTTTGTTGTCTACTGAATAGCTGTAGGCCACAGCCTGAATTTCTAAAATCCTAAATGTGCTGTCGTATCAGTTGTTCTAGCATATAATCAGCTCTATTTCATATCTGGGACATTTCATCTTATTTTGCAAAGAAGTGTATAATAGATAGATCATAGCCATATTTTTTTTTAAGCTTGTTTGACTTTCTGAATGTGTTCGGCCCTTGTAAATATCTGAAAATGGTCATCATGGACTGGCAGTCACAAGTCCACATCTGTGAATATGGTGTGTTCTGGTCTAGTCAGCTGAGACATAAAAAGCTTTTTTGCTCTGGAACTGAATTGTCCACAGCTGGACAACTGCATACCATAAGCTGTGTGTTCCTGTGTCCATGCAGAAAAGACAGTGTTCAGGACAGGGACTTGTAATCCTACAAGCGGGGGCCATGATGCAACTCTGGGTTCCAACACCAGTGGGTCTGAAAGAGAAGCCCCAGTGAGGAGCTGTGACAAGAGAGACGGAGCAAGAGTTGACATCTGTCCTACCACAGGTGCAGCACCAGGTGGTGCCAGGCTCCTCTGCCTTCCCCACCACTGCCTGCACCACTCCTCACAGGAGGGTTGGCAAGGATTGGAGAAACCCTGTGTGGATGTTAGAGTTACGGCACTCCTCTGAGCAATTCTGGGCCTTGCTACTGTGGATCTCTAAGGTTCAGTCTTCCATTGCTTCACATACTGAGGTTCTGCTCAGCTGTTAGATTCCTTGACCAAAACTGAGTTTCACTTGTATATGAAATATCTTCTGTGTTTCTCTTCTTGATGAAGTGAAAGATGTGTTATATTGCCATTTTCACACAGAAGCACAGGGATTGGAAGGGGCCTCAAGAGATCATTGAGTCCAACCCCCTGCTAAAGCAGGGATAGCAATAGGTAACTACAGTAGGTAGCACAGGTGGGTGTCCAGATATATCTTGAATACTTCCATAGAAGGAGACTCCACAACCTCTCTAGGCAGCTGTGCCAGTGCTCCATCACCCTTACCATCAAGAAGTTTTTCTGCATGTCAGTAATTGATAGGTCATAGAATGTTTGGGTCTTCAGGATATCTAAAACCTTTGTTGTAAGGAAAACAAACATATTACACCATCCAGTGATATCACTTAAAATTAGTAAAAAAGGATTGGGAGAAATATATGCAAACAATAAAATAAAACATAGCCTATAGATATTTTTTTTTCTGTTTTTTGAAAACATAAATTAGCCAAAAACATTTTGTAAGTATTGTGTATTTGAGACAAAAATTGTTATATTTTTAAATAGCGAATTGGAAAAAAGAAGTTGATGCATTGCCTTCTGATATTTTTTTGTTAATTAAACATTTTAGTATTCATTCTAAAATATAGTTTACTTTTAAAAGCTAATCACATTTTTAAAGGATTGAGTCAAACAACAATTAAATAGATCAAGATGATGCTTTTGTTCTATCACAAAACTGAACATGTTTCCAGTATAAAGAAAGTAATTTTTTTTAATTGTTGATAAAAATCCCTGAATGTTTTCTGTGTGCTGTCAGCTGAATTAAGTTTCCCCTCTTTGTTTTTGCATTTCCAATGATAAAACTGAAAATCAGCAGTTTGCTGAGCTGTGCTGAGCAGAGCGAGGCACGTGTTGCTTTTTTTCTACATCTGTAGCTGGTGAAAATGCATGGATTAAACCAGGATCCTTTTCTCTAATTTTACACCCCCCTCAGCCATTGACAATCTCTGTTGGTTTCTATGCAGGATGACTGTTTGCATTAGGAGCATGCACAGCAGGAGCAATGGTGGAAGAAAGCCTCTGACAATGAAAATATTGGCAGCGTTCTGG
Source organism: Perdix hodgsoniae (assembly GCA_035772895.1). Classification (NCBI taxonomy): domain Eukaryota; kingdom Metazoa; phylum Chordata; class Aves; order Galliformes; family Phasianidae; genus Perdix; species Perdix hodgsoniae. Next base: position 2,098,328 of record JAPSGF010000056.1, on the reverse strand, counting down.
ACCATTTTCAGACCTTGTTTCACAACTTGTCTTTGGAGGCACTGTCTTGCAAAGAGGGTTTTGTATTTTATTCCTAGAGGTATGAATAGAATCAGTGGTGCTACTTGGGGAGAAACTAAGGTATTTTAAAAATGACATTAATACATATTTTAATATGATCTATTTATTAAAGGGGGGCTAAATGTTGAAAGTGGCATGCTGAGTGGTCTTGTTCTAATGGAGTTCTTACTTCTGGGAGAATCTTTCAAGGTATTTACTTCTTTAAGATTTTGTTATATGGAATTCAATCCAGAGAAAAGTGCTAAACAGCTTTGGCTTCCAAATCAAGTACGGTCTGTGTGATGTAATCTCCAAAGATCTTTGTCTGAAAAACAGGCCCAAACACACTGCAATACCCAAACTGAAATATATTCAAAGCTGACAGTTACTGCTAGATTACAGCCACAGGCTTGTCACAATGAACATGAAATCTGACCTAACCATACTCAAAATTCATCCCAAGTTCTCCTAACACTGCATGATGATTTTCTGCCTGGCAACGGATTTTATTACAAGGGGATTTCTTGAAGTATGTGAAGCAGTTCTAAGCCATCTCAATAATAGCAATTATTTCAGTGTTTCCTGGTTGCTACATAGAACCCAGACTCTTGGAACTGCACACAAAAAAAAATTGGTAATTTTCTGTCAGATCAGCATGAAAATGTTTTGGATCTCTTGCAGAAAGGAGCTTTGTGTAAAATATGTTTAAGATTCAATGAAACACTTTGTTCAGCCCAAAACAAAATATTTTATGAGGAGGAGTTTTATTCTTGCTAAATGAATGTGAGTCAGTCCTATTTAGAAAACCTTGTTTGAAAGGATGACAGAAAAACTTCCATTCCTTTCCCAAATGGAAAGGGAAAGGTAGGTGATGTGTGTGAAATTTCAGTAAATTTAAATTCATTTGTAAATAGTTTAAAAAACAAAAACAAAAAATAGTGTGTGGTTTACTTTTTTTTTTTTTTTTAAACTCTCAGTTTTTCCTGAATTGTTTCAGCCAGTTCTGTTTGGAGTCAATGCTAGTTCTAAGCATTTACCATTTTGCCTACTGCAAACAAGCCCCGTGGAGGGTGGGCCTGAGAGATAAGCCTGAGTTATCAGTGGTGTATATGTGGCAGATGTGCTGGAGGATGTGCTGCTAATTACATGACTAATGTTGTTTTCCTGAGGTTTGTGTTGAAATGAATGTGTAGGTTTGAAAGGTTTGTGGCATGAGAAAAGTGAGTTCCCCTAGAGCTTCCTCACACCTGTCTCACAGACTTTCCTACAGAGGCTGATAGGGGAATAGGTATATAAAAAAATGAAGGACAACTTCAATCTTTGCTGTTTTTGTTTTGCTTACAATGGACAAGAATTTATTTCATGCTAAAAATCTGGTCTCTATGTTCTCTATGTCAAGATCAGTAGTAAAAAAACAGATTATATTTCTCTGTTATTTAAGCAGATAGCTACTTGTTAGCAGTTTGATTTAGCACGGCATCTCCCTTGTGGCAGAACTGCAGAAGCTGTGAATCTGCCTTCCTTTCAAGTTGGGGGGGCTCCTGAAGCTAATTTTGATGAAACAGTTGCACACTGATGGGGACTGAGGACACACAGTTGTGAAACACCTCTTGGGGAGAGGATGGCTGGAGCCAGCTGAGCAGGAACTGGCTCAGAGCTGGTGAACAAGTTTGCACCAAAACCACACAGTGTAGAAGCATCCTTGCTCTCAGATCCTCACCAAGGACTTTTAGTGTCCGTGTCCCCTCTCCCGTCCCCCCCCGCACCCCACCATTGCACTGAGATGAGCTGTGCTTTCCAGTGCTTTGGTCTAAAGCAGGGCACATTCAGCTTTGTTTTCTGATTTTGCCAACTGTGTCTTCACAAATTCACTTGAGTCTAAAAATAATGCTATTACTAGGAAGAACCGAATAAAATATTCTCAAAGGTTTATACGAAACAACATTTCTACTACTTTTTCAAATGATTCATTAAGCACAGTTTCTGTATCTTTTTAAGTATCCTGGAGGTCCCTGAGTTTGACAAGAGAAGGCTGAAAACTAATTCTACCTACATCTATTCTTGTCTTTCTCTAATAGCTTATGGATCTTTTTGTTACCATACCACGTTTTTGAAGGGAAGATGTGGGATTTTAATGGCTTTTTGAATTCATGTGGGTGTCATTTGTTTTGACGTACACCAAATACAGAACAAGAGTATGGCTGGAGGAAACAATCAATGAGTTTTAAGGTGAGTGGTAAGCACTGTGTTTAGGAATACACCTAGCTGGGGAATACTGCACCCTGAAGACAGTAGTAGCATTGAGTTACCACTCTTTTGTGTCTAAGGAGAAGTCTCTTTATTGCATTTTAGTGGGCATAGTAAAAATGCATTATGCTTTTACAAGTAAGATATTTTTGCCCATTGGTGACAAGTTACTTATTACCACAATCTTAAAAGGAGTGACTGGGGACACTGATTGAACTCAAATCTAACACAGAGACAGATTTTCAAAAGCGTTTTGACACAAAAGAAGCCTTTTCTGAAGTTATCTGGCTAAGGGAGGAACAGAAAAGATGTAGCAAAATGTTTTAGTGTTGCAATATTAGAGATAAAGCTGACTTATAACACACGTGGGAGAAGCTCTGAGGCGAAATCATATTAGGAATAATTCTCAAAGAATAATTTGTGAGGAGATAATTACATTAAGGCTTCTCCTTTAAACTGCTGTCTGGCCAGAGGGAATTCATCTCTCTTCTCCAGCCTGTCCTATTGCAGGACAGCACCAGTGTCCACAGCCTTACCCAGCCCAGCTGTACCCACCAGCACCACTGCACCATAGAGCAGGATAATGGTGCTGGGGGATATACAAGGCACAGCCCAGAGATGAGCACCATACGTCCCACCAGTTTTCCTACCAATAATGCTACATCCTCTTCTTTCAGCTTAGGTCTGGCCATGTGTGTTCTCACTCCTGCACGCAATGTGCCTGTTACTTAAACCTTGGATTATTATTTCATTTTTATCACAGCTGTGGATCAGGACTTTGAAGGCTATGCAAAAAAGCAGCACAAAACCAGCCAGTGCTTACAGTCTACAGAGAGCTAGATGTTTCAGCTCCCTGACACAGAAGGTAAAACTGTGGGAAAAGCACTATCTTGCTAAAGTTACTATTTTTGTTGAAACACATCCTCCCCTATTAAGTTTCTGAGTATCAGGAACATCCAGACCCTGTGGATGACAGCCTCAGTGCTTTCAAAGTAACCTGCAGCAGTTTTGTCTTTTTCAGGGGGTTGAAAGCAACTGGATCAGGGAATGTGTGCAAACAGAACAAATGGGATTGAGAGGCAGATTACAGGTTTTAACTGAACGTGCAGAGCCAGGCCAAGATTTAAAGGTGCATGCAAGTAGCCACAGAGAAAGAAACTGTTGTAGACACACCAAAAAAAAAAAAAAAAAAAAAAATCCACTTCATTGTTGTGTTTACTTTCTAAATACACAAATGTAGCAAATGGAGTAACCTATGCAGACTTATACACAGAAGTGAAAAATGCCAGCTTGGGTCAAATCACTAAGCCAGAGGGAGGATTTGCTACCTATGTTGGGAAAGAAATGTACCTTATTGCTTGAGGATAAAAATCAAGAAGCATTTTCTACATGATCCTTCTGGTTGTAATGGGAATACTGGGAAAAGCAACATCTCTACTTAGTCTGGGGCTAGCAAAAGTGGCAGTCTGGTTTCTTTTGACTAGCATAATATTTGAATACTTAATTTTCATAAGCCATTACTAAAAAAAATAAAAGATCACTGATCCTTTTAGATAGAAAAGTAGTTTTTTGATCTATTTTGTACAGTTGGCTCAGCTGTTACTGTATCTAGTGGAGGATGGAAAAATGTTGTTAACTGTGAGAATTAACTAACTGAATTTGGGTTGTGATTTATGACTTCTGACATGGCCCTAAACAAAGCTGACATGGCATACAACCAAGCTGAACTGATTGATCCATTAGTAACCCAGAACTCTTGACCCAGAGAAGGGTTGATTACATGAGGATGAGACTGAGAGGTGGCCAGCAATTACAGTAGCAGCTGACTCCCTTCCAGAGGATCCCGAGGTGAACGCTGTCATTTTTTCTGGATGCCTATGTCATGCAGGTAGTGCTCATGTCCTCCTCCTGTTCAGCCATTATAGATGCTGTGAGGTCCCTGCTGTATCTTGTATTCTCACTAGGCTCTGCAGTGCCTGCTTGAATTGCAGTCTCTGAAATGATTACTGCTCTGTGCTTGCAGCTGAATCTGAGAATTCAGTACCGCCAGGAAAAAAAGCAGTTCTGCATTCCATTTCCATATATCTTTTGCCATCCCTTGCAAACACCCTATTCACAGTTTGTTCTTGCCACAATGCAAATGGATCGGGGGAAGCAAGGAGTGAAGAGCAGCCTCATGCTGAGCGCTTAGAGCCTTAGAGAAGTGTCCTGCTTTCTGTGTTCTGTGGCAGCCGTGCTGGTGCTCAGCTCAGGGCAAGCAGGCTATCTTTCCACACACCTGCTGGCTCAGCCCATGCGGGACACTGCTCGCTGGAGCACTGCGGGAGGGCTGCAGGGCAAGGCGGGCATGACGTGGCCTGTTCTCCTGTGGTATGACACGAATTCATCGCACAGGCCCAAACCTGCTTGTCTTTGACATCCAACTTCCGACTGAAGACAGCAGGAGAAACATGAGGAAAAAAAAATAAAAAAATGAAGGAATAAGTTCAGGAGAAGAATACTGTGGTGCCATGGGGAGTCCCCCAGCTCAGGGCTGGCTGCTCCCTGAGGTTCTCTAATTGAGGCATTAGCAGAGGCTGAAGCTTCAGAGAAGCAGTGACTGGGAGATGAACAGGTTTGCATTAGCTGCAGCTGTGGTACTTTACATCTCAACAGCTCTGGAGAAGCCCTGACAAGGCTCCTGCAGATTAACTGCTCTGCTGCAGGTGTCTGCTGCCACTGACCTGCACACAGCATCGATCCTGGGTGCCAGCTGCTGTATGGAAATGCAGATTTGTGAGACAGCCCAGTGCTGGATGGAGTCAGATGAACTAGTGCTGCAGCCTGCAAATTAATGGGGAATTGGGTGGCATTTGTTAGAGGCTGTAGAACAGAAATGAGAGTGATTTCCCTGTACAGAACATTCCCAAGCCTTTTCTAGGCAGGCCTTTAGGACTGTGATTTCACCTCTTCCTTCTTCCCTCTCTACGTTTTCCTGTTGGCAGCCAGCAGCCCCTGAGTCCTGCATTGAGATCAAGGAGAGGGAGAAGATGGGCTGTGGCCCACATAGTGACACTGCACCACAGCCCTGTTCCTGCTTATTAGTACAGTTCTTTAATGCCTCGAGACCGGGCTCAAGAAATAAGAAATTGAGAGAAAGAGGGAAGAATCCTGTTTGTTGTGCTTCTACCCTCAATAAGAATCAGGTGTGGAGAAAACAGTTGTGCTGTGGTGTGTGGTTTCCTGAGCCACATCCAGCATCCAGCTCATCACACACAGAGTACAGTACTCCCTGTACTCTGGCTTGCAAACAGGAGGGGAGAATGATCTGATGGAGCAGAGATTATACAAATGCAGAAAATCATGCAGGATATTGCTGCAGCTAGTGATGCTATGTTAAATAAATGAGGTGTGTTGAGCGTGGAAGTGCTCTGCACTCATCTGCTCTTCTCACAATGCATCTTATTATGGTTGTTGATGTTCTTTTTGTTTCTAGGCTGTTTAGGAGCCCTGCTTGTGGCCTGGCACTTATCTGTGTATGCTACAAAACCAGAATAAAGACAGTCCCCAACACAAAGTTCACCCAAAACTTTGGGAGACACAAGCAGCCAGTTTCAGGCACAGACCCATGGCCTCTGTGGCAGTGCTTTTCATTGCTGAGGACAGACATCAAGCTCCCCTTGGGATCTGTGAAGGAGCATAATCTGATACAGGTGCCCAAGTGAGCGGCAGCAGCATGCTTGGCTGAAAGCTATCCACATTACAGCCAGTGGCAGGCATCTGGAATCGGCAGGCAAATGATTCCATCTTGTGTGGACATTTCATTTTGTATCAGCCATAGTGCTCTGTTTTTCCATAATGAAAACTAATTTTCTCAAATGTTTTTGCACATTTTTCTTCTGCTAGAATGATCACCTCATACGTGCCAGCCGCAGGAGAGCCTGCACCTCTTAGTATGCAGCAGCTGGGGCTGCTTGCAGCATCGGGTGCCAGATGGGCTCCCGCACTGCCAACCGCTGTGCTGCCGCGACAGGCAATAGATCCACGGGAGAGAGTCTCCTCTTTTTCAAGGTATACGTGGACTAGTTTATTCTTATGGCAGAATGCATGCAAATAGAAGAAACTTGACAATGGTTCTTCCAGCTGTTCTTGTTCAGTCTGGGATACAGAATTGCCTCCATGTGCTCTGTATTTAAACTCTGGGATGAGTTAAACATGATCAAACTAACTGACAAGGTGCAGCTACCTCACCATACCCTTCACAGACATATTCAAGAGGAGAACACAAACTATGTCCTACTTAAAATAGCAGTAAAACCCTGTAATAATACAGACTAATCTGATTTTTATTTTTTTTTTCATAAATGTGTCCATTTGGCAAAGGTGCAGATTCTGGACCTGGTGTTGTAGAATGCTTTTTAAATTAAGATTTAGTTTTTTGCCTGAAGCCTTTCCTCCATCTACCCAATAGTAATCCTCTCCCCAAAAAGATGGCTTGTTAAGCAGAGTGATCACTCCTCACTGCATGATGACAGGCAAGGGATACAATATTGACTGTATCCTTGTTCATGCAGCTGGCCTAAGATGGTCTAAGCTAAAAGCTTGACCTGCTTATTAGTTTGGAGGCAATTCATTCTTTTTCCCAGAGAAAAAATAATTTATGACCTTACTGGTCTGAGCGCTAAATCCAAGAAACAAAAATCCAGGCACAGATTCCTATTAAAGAGTTACTATCCATCCTAATTGGCTGATGGGGTGTTTTGAAACTCCATTAATCACCTTGCTGGCAGTGAGCAAATTAGAAGCTCTGTGCTCTGCCACTGACTTTCCATTGCACCAAGTGAGTTAAATAGAAAGCATGCATTACTGGCATCAGCGATTTCAAAAGTGGGTGTTTCTGTGGATGTAAATGGTGCTTAATAATGTTCCACCTTTGACTGAAACTAGGGCACGCCCTGCCATGAGGTTCTCATCATCTAATTAAACTTACTCAATCTGAACCTGGTGGTATCATGCAACGCGGGCTGGGTCTCCCCGCAGATTAACTCTTCAGCTTGTTTGGCAGAAAGACCATATTCCAGGAAAACAGTGGTGGCTGGCAAGGCCACCCTCCTGAGCTCCATGGGCCACCACACAACCACCCACAGCTACCACCCTCAGATCCTCGCCCTTCCACTTTCAACCACAAGTAATTATTTTGAAGAAATGGGAGGTGGTCACTTGCAGGAGCTCGGTGTTTCCCTGTACAAATAAATAACACTTCCCGGGGACTGCTTCTAGGTGCTGGGGCCAAGCTGTGTTGCTCACACACACTTTCTCAGTCCCCAAAGCAGGTGAATCGCTTCTGGCTCGTGCTCTCCTTGGCTTGCTGGCAGTGTACTGGCACTGGTCAGAGCCACGACAGCCAGTGCCTGCCTTAACTCTGCTTTATTTCATGATCTGGACATATCCAGGCACTGCCAGATGTGGCTGTGATTTCCACTGGCCTCATTACCCACACAGCCCTGCTGCAGAGATGCCTTGTGCGTTCTGCTCCAAGCTGCATCCCATTTGCTTCCATCTTCCTCCTCCCTTCCACATTCACAGCTGTCCTGCAGAGCCCCACTCTCCTGCCCTGCCACCAAGATTTCCTGTGTCTGGGCCTTTGGTGCCCAGCGATGCTGCTGGGCACATATGAAATAAGGCAGAGGCATACGACAAGCTTTGTCCTTTCCTATTCTCTAAGGAGGGAAAGATTTAGGGAAACAGGTGCATGGCTGGAAAGCTGTCCCTCTTGGATGCTTGCAGATTTAGCCACACAATCACCATAATAATGCTTTGTAATTACATCTTGCATCTTTCAACTGTACATTTCAGCTGAAGTTATGAATGTTTAATTAAAAAAACCTCACAGATTGCTTTGGGGGCAGGTCGGCACTCAGATCTTAACAGCTTTCATGAGGTGTTTGGAGAGCTGCAGGGACACAATCATGGGAAAAACCTACCCTGTGGAGTGGTGCAGGAGCCATCTGCACTGAAGTCAGATTGATCCATGCTCATCCCACCTGCTCTGTGGAGCCTGAAATTATGCAGCTGTGATCCCAGTGCACACACAGTGTGCACAGAGACAGGTCTTCCCACTGTCAAGGGGCACTGAAGCCAGCTTGGCTGCACAGTTCTGCAAAACCAATGCATCCAAGTGAGGCTGTTCCTGTTCTCTTGTCTCTATTAGCAGATCCTGGATAGAGGCTTGCCATCATGGCAGCTTCTCCAGAACTTTTCGTGCTCTTTCCATTGTGGTAGGGGCACACTCTGCTTCCTTCATGAAGTATTTCTGCTGGCACCCAGCATGCACTCAATGCAATCTGGCTTGTCAGGATTCCTAAATGCAGCACCATACAGGGAATTTACTCAGTGCTGTGTCTCTGAGGCTTCTTGAATTGTGTTGGCCAAGTGTAATGCTGAAGGTGCCTCTCCTGCAGAATTAAGTTATCTCTTCTAAATGCCAAACCATCCTTTGGCCTTTCTTTCCTTCAGTCATGCAATCATTTGTAGCATATTTCAAGCCCTTATGGACTCTTACTGCTGTCACTTCTGTGTCTTTTTCATTTTTAAATACTGAGTGAAAAAAGAGTTCTTGGCTGTCCTCATTCCCACTGGCCAGGAAGCCACCCCTCCCTCTCCAAAGGAAGTCCCAGTGCTTGGCATGCACTGCTTGTCACAGGCACAGAGGGGGCATATGACAGCAAATTGATATCAGGCCTCATTTGTATCTTCTGGAAAGAGAAACACCCTTTGTTGGGATTTTTTGTGGAACTTCATTTTCCCTGTAAGTTCACATACATTACAAGAATTGAGAGTTCACGTCAAATATTTGTTCATGCTTTTAATTTGAAAGAACTAATGAGTCCACTTTGCTATCTGTGCTGTTGCACACAGCAGGCAAAGAAGCTGATTACATGGATCACTAGGGTGTGAAGGACTCACAGGAGATGGCAGAGCTCCTTCCCTTTCTGGATGCCCACAGAACTCCACTGCTGTGTGCTACAGGTGTGCCTGGGCCTGCATTTAATTCAGGAGGCTCCTGCACCCATTTCAGCAGTAGCTCAGCTGCAGCAGAAAGGCACCAGATCAAAGGAGGCACCTTTATTGCCAGCTGATGAAAGCTCAGCTCTGGTGTGTCCTGACCCCCTAGCCATGAGCTGCCAACCGTGATGCCTGGAGAAACGTGCTGCAGAGAAATGAGGAACTTGCAGAGAGTAACTACATTTACACAGGTAAACACACATTGAAATGGGTGTAGAGGATGCAGAAGAAATTGTGGCATTCAGAAATTATACGCAGGAATGCCAAAGAAGACATTAACTGTACGATTATATGGATAATAAACAAGAGAGACAGATCTTGATTTTCAAGGCTGAAGATTTGTGATAGTGAACATGCATAGGTCAGCAGCCTGTTAGGAAAGGAACCCTACCTAACAAAACTAAGAGACTGAGCTTTAGGGGAGGTCTCATGGCATCAGCAGGTGGGAATTTCTGTATGGATGGCATTACTACAGGACCATTGTGAGCCCCAGTAATCTTTCTTCCCACCTTACCATTGATACAAAATTATTTTAGTCTGTCTGGGAAGTTCAGCAATTTTAATTCCAAATAATCAACAACTATAAAGGAAATCAGTCTTAGTATTGATACTAAAGCATTTTGAATGATATGGAATTATATGATCCTGTTTGAGGCAACATGTTTATCCACTAGCAGTTTGTGGGGGCGGTCTTGCTGACAGAAATAACAGGGCTTAATTCTTTACCCTATCATCTCCAGTGTGTTTTGGTTACCTTATTTCCTACCGCGTGACTAAAGCTAAAGGAGAAAAATATTGCCAATATGTTTATTCCGGTTTTGCTAAACTACAGTTTGTATTGACATAAAACTTCTACAGCCATCTTTAATAATCATTAGTAAACAATTATCTCAACAGGCTTAATTTTCCTTCAGTATATTTAGTACAAAATACTACATACAGAAGTCTACTGCAATGGTTAAGATTAAATCATGTTTGTATGCAGCAGCAGAAAACATATCCTTGCCAGAGTCAAAACCACAGGAGAAGTCAGACTCCAGAGAACCAGAGTCTCTTTCTGAGCAGCCCACAAGTGGCTGCCCTCCATGCTGGGACATAGCAATCTGCAGCAGCTGTGCAGCTTTTCCAAGCAGCAGGAGGCCTTGCTGAGGCTGGCTGGCTGCCTGCAGCACGTGCCCCAGGTGCACTGCTCTGGTAGGCAGGTTTTGTGTACAGGGTCTCCTGGGCTCCCAGGGCCTCCTGCAGTGCCCAAGTCCTGATTTTTACTGCTGCAATGACAGCTTTGAGATTGACTACCACGCCCAGTGCTTTGCTCTTTTTAATCTACCTTTGTACGTGCATTTCTTGTATAAACCCACAGTAAGAGTCAAGCCCAAGAAATACAGTAGGAAGTGTTTGTGATGGCATTTTGCTCTCTGTTGTAACAATGTGCTAAAATGGCATTTCAGAGTTTGCCCTCATAGTCAGAACCAAGATCGCATTGGACATGGGCTGGCCTTTTAGTCATGAGGATTGTTCCTTTCTCTTTCAATATAAACATGCACATGTAATGAATTAAAATAAACCCCACCCAACACACTTTGTGTTTGGTGTCTTTTCAGATAATCCTTTGCAAGAGCATTTATGTCTTGTGTGTTAGCTGGTAATGCAGGGCAGTGAATGGATCTTCTGGCCTGAATGGTTCATGCTGAGGATCCAATGAATACCCTATGTCCATCTGGTGTCCCTCGGTATAAATAGCTGGGCTCCAAGTTTCATTCAGCCATTTTATGGAGCTTGCCTAGACCTGTGTTTAGTGAGCAGGGGGCTTCAGTTGCGTCTCCTTGTATGGCTGTCATGTGCAATCTTAATGCTTCTTTACCACCAGAACATGGGATGATGTGGCAGATTGTATGGATTCCCTGCATTTCTGGTACCATGACTACAACTATTATTGAAGCCTTTGAAATTGAATCTGCCTCATCTTAACTCTACTCTTGTAAATTTTAAGTATACTTCAAAGATTAATAATGAACTTCTGTAGCCTTAATAAGCTGGGCTGTGCCATAATTATGAATGTCTAAATCACTTGTACTGAGTAGTCCAGATCTTTGTGTTCAAATGGACACTCTCAAAGGTGTACTGTTGCATATAGATGCAACCACACATGGTCATACATACAATACTGAGGAACAGAATGAACTCTGAGCCATGGAGCTGTTTTTCCAGTGCAAACAGAGTGGAAACACAGATGAAATCATCTCTCACCTCTGGGTCGCTGGTGTGATTCCTTCAGAAAACAGAGAGTTTTCAGTCAGGCACTAGGAGCTTAAAAAACCCCATGATCTCAGCACAGCTGCTAATGGAAAGCAAACCTAGCACTAACTCATGTCACTTTTGGCAGCCACAGCAGAAAGGCCAAACTCTCACATCAGCATGGGGGCTGCATGGCCCTCTTAGCCCAGAGGTGGTTGCACAGTGAGCAGTGCATTATCCTGGCAGGGCGGAGATTGGAAAAACTTGTAAGGCAACCTTTTGTATCATCCCTGTCCCTGGCTTAAAAAGGCGTCACTTTACATCTCAGTTTGTAGGGTCCCATTTATAGGAAAGAATAAAAAATATAGAAAAAAGTGGCCAAAAGTTGCCACCTGCAACTTTTATTGCACATACTAGAACAAATCTCATTCTGAAATAAGAGCCTGAACCTTCTGACCTGAGAAGGAGACAGACCTGAAACTTATTTGTTCTATTCAGTCTTTGTTCAGGAAGAATTACTTAAGAAGGAACTGTGTCTCATAAAGGGCTAGGGACTTAGAAAAGTCTTTGGAATGTGGACCCTTCTACAGCCAAGTTTGCTTTCCGATTTCACTGAGAAGCTGCCTGTGGCATTGTCTCTTCTGCCGATGTGCAAAAAGTACTCAAATACTCTTCTTCATCAGACAAACCCATCCACGCTCATTTTCTTGATAATCTGAGCATAAATCAAATGACCATCACTCTGCTTATCAGTGTTGTGCAGAAGGAAAGATTGGGTGTTTATGCTGCTCACAGAAGCGTAAAGATGTAAAACTACTAATTCATAATGACAAAGCAGGCATCAGGAGCATGAATTTGCAATTCCAGCCTCTCCAAAAAGACATCTGCACAAGGTGTAGGTGGCCAGCTGCTTTTTTCAATTGGCTGAACAGAAAGGTGAAATCAAATGTGACAACCTTTGCCTGCCAAGGGAGGGAAGGTAAGGGTTAGAGACATGCATTATTCAGCAGTGGGTTTATTTCTATGCCACACTCAGGCACAGGCATCTTCTTATTGCAAAGCTGACAAAATAGAGGGCACTGGAACAAGGAAGAATAGAACCTGCAAAGACCAGAATAGCTAACTGTACAGTTAGGGAAGGTGTTAGAATGAGAGAGAAGGTTTGTAATAATTTCAGTAGTAATTTTTTGAGTGCCAGAATGAAGGAGGATTAGTAGTTTACAGGTTTGCACCACAAGCCAGTGAATGGCTTTCTGAAAGAGAATTTTCAGCATTTGTGAAGGTGCTTTCTAAAGTGTCAGCACTGATACCTAATAAACAGTGAGCACACACTGCAGCTTTGACTCAGTTAGGATTCTTGTCTTTTTTTTTTCCCAGCAGACTGTTTCTGCAGAATCACAGAATCACAGGGGTTGGAAGGGAGATCAAGTCCAACCCCCCCAATAAATTAGGTATCCTATAATAGGTCACACAGGTAGGCATCCAGAAGTGGTTTGACTATCTCCATAGAAGGAGAATCCACAGCCTCTCTGGGCAACCCATTCCAGTGCTCCATCACCCTTACTGTAATTAAGTACTTCCATGTTTGTATGGAACCTCATATGTTTAAGTTTTAGGCCATTACTCCTTGTCCTATCACAAACTGCCACCAAGAAAAGCCTGGCCTCATCCATTTGATCCACTTCTTTACAGAAAGGGTTGTTAAGCACTGGAATAGGCTTCCCAGGGAGGTGGTTGAGTCACCATCCCTGGATGTGTTTAAGAGCCGTTTGGATGTGGTGCTCAGAGATATGATTTAGCAGAGGGTTGTTAGAGTTAGGGTACTATGGGTAGGCTGCGTTGGACTTGATGATCTTTGAGGTCCTTTCCAACTTGAGTAATTCCATGATTCTATGATTTGCTGCCATCTCCCTTTAGATATTTGTAATCATTTATCAGCTCCCCCCTCAGTCTTCTTTTCCCCAGGCTGAACAGACCCAGGTTACTCAGCCTCTCCTCATACAGGAGATGCTTCAGGCCCTTAATCATCTTTGTGGCCCTCTGCTGGACTCCTTCTAGGAGATCCCTGTCTTTTTTGAACTGGAGAGTCCGGAACTGGACACAGTAGTCTAAACGTGGTCTCATAAGGGCAGGGTAGAGGAGCTGGATCACCTCCCTTGACCTATTGGCTTTGCTCTTTCTAATGCACCTCATTAAACCTGTGGAAGTTTAATATTTTAATATTTTTCATACTGTTAAATGTAGTAGGAAGTGGCCTGTCATTTCAAAAGTCTGTAGTGGTACACATACAAACAAAACAAGTCACAGTCTAAGCTTTATTTACAAAGAAAATGAGGGTAAAATACCTTCAGGACGTGAGAATGAAAATTTTAAATTATGAAGATCTTTGCTTTTTCTGTTGGGACATACAGCTTCAGACATCTTAACCATCCCTTCTGTTGGGACATATGACTTCAGACATTTGTGCCAGCTTTTTGATTGTTTCATTCCTTGGCTCAGCACAGCCAAAGCAGTAGTTCTATCATGTGGCTGAAAATGTGTAACTGAGTTTACGTAGGCTTTGTACCATAAAGGAAGGTGTTTTACATTTAGGAGAGAGGGAGAGACATTGTCTGTATGTGGTTCTAGGAAAGCAAAAGGTTTGCTTAATGGCTAACCTGTTTGATCAATGTGAGTTGTACCATGAGCACATTGTTTGGGGAACTCCTGTGAAGGGAACGCAGCAAACACCTTCAAAAAGACCAGGCCTTAATGTGGCTTAAGTCCTCTCTGTGAAGGAGAGGTTGGTATTCATGTTGAGCCTGTAATGAATGTACATTACTAGGCTGATGCTGGCCTAGTTGAAAACCAATTCAGAAGAAGAACTTTTGCTAAGGTGTATGGCAATGTAATTATTTCCTGAAGAAAAGTGCTTGTGTAGGTGGCGCGGAGGGTGGAGGTGATGATCTCAAGTAGGACAAGTAAATGGTAGCTGTACTCTGTTGTCCAATCCGACTTGCTTGCAATTAAGTCAAGGGAGTGATTGAGTTCTTCCCACTCTGAAGCTGATGAGCAGTTACGGACAAGATATTGTATAAAGTAGCTGGTCTCCAAATGTGGTGGTTAATGCTTTAGTACTGGAGTCCCTGCAGCTGCAGGAAGGTTGAGAGGTGGCTGGATGAGAAGTGCATGAATTTTCAGGACAGCTGACTTAATAGGACTTGTGCAGCTTTGCTATACACAACAGCTACTCAGTGTCCATTGACTCAGCTGAGAAAAGCATTAGCAATACACTGCAGGCAGTGCAATAACACCACATCATGGTGGCTGCCTTTTTTTTGTGTGTGTAGTCCCATGGTGACCCTAGGCAGTAGAAGCAAGTCACTGGTGTGCTTTCCTTGTTAAGTTTTGGTGCTGACTCAGACTGGAGGAATACCTCACCACCGAGTATCTGCTTCACACTTCAACATGCCTTTCTTTCTTATTAGTATGTACATGGATAATCTGGGGCACAAGGACTACAGGATTGTTTTGAACTGCTTCCTTCAGCAAACTCCCCCCTTCCAGCTGTTCCAGCCCCATACCACTTCCTCCTTCATTCTTTATTCTCTCTACTCCATCTAGATCATTTTAAAGCAATATTCATGCCCTGCTAGGATGAAGGGAAGCTATTCAGGTAACCGTCCTAGGGAAGGGACTGTGCTTAGGGAAAAATTACCTTATACAATACTGTTGTTTCAGATTCCCCCTTAGGTGACTGTCAATGGAAAGTGGAAGATACTTTCTTTACCAATGAAATCTTCTTCTGCACCATCATTATGCTTTTGTTTTGCTCATCTCCTTTGTTGTCACTTTCTGCTGGGCCTGAGTGCTCCTTGCTCCCTTGCTCCCTTGCAGGAAATCCTTCAAATGCTGTAACGCAGGCATTGGCTATCTGCAGAGTGGCTCTTGAAAACCAGAAGAGATGGAAACCTACACTAGTGACCTTGCTTTAACAGGGGTTTGGAATAGATTATTTCCAGAGCTCCTCTCCAATCCTACAATTCTGTGATTCTGTGAAACTCACACAAAAGAAAAAAAAAAAAAAAAAAAAAGGGGGGGGGGGGTAAGAACAGGGTCTCCTCTAGGGGTCTTTAGGGGGTCCTCTAGGGTCCTCTAGGGGACAATATAACAAATGGATCTGAATGTGTGGTCTTTTTCTAGCAGTTCAGGTGAAGTTGAAGTGAATCCAAGGCTGCTGCACGCTCTGCTGGTGGCGCTCATGTAAATCAGCTGACCAGCCTCTATCAAATTGTTACAGTTGCCTCTGCCTTCTGTAGACATCCTTCCTTAGGGCCTCACTGTAGGAAGAACATGGTCTTTCCTCAAACAAGCGAAGTTTCAGCCTTAGATCTCACATATGTATGTAGATATATGTAGGGTTTTCTGTCGGGGAAACACATTGCTGGCCTCTGGCACCTGGGGGTGCTGAGGAGCTGATGGGATGACTCAGCTTGTGAGATACTCAACTAGGAAGACCAGCTGGGCTCAGCACATTTGATAGAGTATGCAGGATTCCTGCCTGTCACAGCAGTATTTCTTTTAGACTGCTTTCTTCACTCCCAGTCTGGGAAAAGTGCTAAAGAAATAGGCCTCAAGCAGAGTCCAGCTCACACGAGGGCTGGCAGCTCTTGTAACCATGCTCACTCACACACAGAAAGACTGTCTCTGCATGTAGTGCATTTGTAGTGCACTGACGCCACAACAGAGTAAACTTTCTACCACGTTAGCCAGATGATGTTTGATAGGCAGCTGGTGCTGAAGGAAATGTCCATGTGATGTGTAAAGGCGTTGATACACGATGGGACTGAGAAAGCTGGAAGGCATTCTGGGGAAACCCTGTGTCTATGACTCTTGATGGGATTGGACTTGCAAGGCAATAGAGTATGGTGGTGTTGCTACAGCTTCTGGAAGTGCACTGGAATGGAAAACTTCTGTCTGGTGCAGGGTGGAGTGCACGGCTGGGCAGGGCAGGGAAGTTATGATTGCACCACGCGCTGCTGCTCTGCAGCCACAAGCGGCAGAGTCTCCATGGGCATTGCTGCACCCACATTGCTGAGGTTTGTGGGGCAGAAAGCCCTTATGTGGCTGCATTGCTCCCAGCATCCAGGCTGCTGTCTGCTCCTGCTCTTTGCACTCATATGCAGGCATGCTCTGGATGAGGTAAAATCGAGAAGACTCAGTCAGCTCTAGCATCCCAAGAAGTCTCAGCTTATCACAGTGAAAACAAAAGATGGTGCAGTGTTCACCTGTCCATCCTCTTATCTCTAGTGAAAACAGCTCTTACAAAACATGCATGAAGTTTCAGGCTGCTGGCTGTATTAGCCCCTTCCCTGGGCTCCCACCTTCCTAGGTTTTAAATATGCCCATGTCTGAGACTATTCTTTGTGAATACCCATGCACCCTCGCAGCTTGCTAACAAGTGAAAGGCTGTAGCATCCCACAGTATATTGGTGTTTGGAGAAGGGTGAAAGTGTGGCTGGCAAAATAAGTAAAAATTTGTTTTTCACCAATAAAATATTTTTGGTGTCTGTAGGATGCTCAGGAAAATCAAGAAGAGGTTCTGATTCATACGGTGCCTGTGTAAGGTTCTTAGTGCTCCCTAACATTGTAAGACTTTGGCATTCAGTATGTGAGTCTGGAAAGAAAACTGAGGGAAAAGATTAATGGAGGAACTTAAATTCATTGAAATTACTTTCTGGGAATTCCAGAACCCACAGCTCTGCTTGAGAGAATATGCATGGAATATATCGCTGCTTGTCTTGTCCCTATCCAGGTATCTGCACTTGCTGAGTAAGATACAAGATGAATTGAGGTTTGGTTATTCTAATGATTAATTATGTTTTCATGTAAACAGAGCAGGTTGCCTTTCAGTGACAAAATCCACAAGTAGAAGATGATAGCTTTGATACACTGAGTTGTTTCTATTTTCCTGAAGTACTGAGAAACCTACACCAGAGGAAGGAGGAAAGCTGAGCTTTCCTTTGTCTTGCATCTTTGATTGTTGGGTATAGTGATGTAATGAAAGGGTCAGTGCAGGACTTTAAAAGGATTAGAAACTTCAAATGCCACTTAGACTGAACCACAAAATGCTGAAAACTCCACACAATGTCACCAGAACAGCATGTTTCTGGCTCTTCTGGAGGAAATCTCCTGACCTGTTTGAGAGCAAATCCTGGAAACTCTTTTGTGCTTAATAAACAGGTCTGTTCACAGCATGCCATCCTGCTTGTTCAGAGGGTGTTGGAGATAGGGAGTGGTAGATACCAAAACTGTTAGGGTGAAATAATGCATCTGGCATTCACAGGGTCTGGTGCTGCAGCTGCTCTTCTTTGCTTAAGCTCCCAGGACAGAGGCGAGCTGCAGTTCAGCCATGTCCATCAGGGGCCTCCTCTGAGGGATTCCCAGATGCACCATGCAAGCTGTCTGGCATGCTCTCCTGGTGGACTTCTCTGTTCCTGACACAGCTGCCAGACTTGCACCTAGGGCCCAGGAAGTCACAGCTGCATGGTTGAAGCAGTCATATAGAATCGTTTGAGTTGGAAGGGTCCTTTAAGATCACGTAGTTCCGACTCCTCTGCTATAGGCTGGGAAACCTCCCACTAGACCAGGTTGCTCAAAGCCCCATCCAGTCTGGCCTTGAATGCCTCCAGGGAGGGGGTATCCACGACCTCTCTGAGCAACCTGTTCCAGTGTCTCACCACCCTCATAGTAAAGAATTCCTTCCTAAAAATTCTATATCTAGTATAAATTTACCTTCTTCCAGTCTAAAACAATTTCCCCTCATCCTGTCACTACATACCCTTCTAAAAAGTCCCTTCCCATCTTTCCTGTAGGTCCCCTTCAGGTACAGAAATACTGCTGTGAGGTCCCCTTGGAGCTTTCTCTTCTCTAAGCTGAAGAGCCCCATCTCTCTCAGCCTGTCCCCACAGGAGAGGTGCTCCAGCCCTCTGATCATCTTCATGGCCCTCCTCTGGACCTGCTCCAACAGCTCCAAGTCCTTCTTGTGTAGGGAGCCACAGAACTGAGCACGGTACTCCAGGTGGGGTGTCATGAGAGCAGAGTAGAGGGACAGAATCACTCCCTGGACCTGCTGATCATGCTTCTCTTGATACAATCAGGATACAATTGGCCTTCTGGGCTGCAAGTGCACACTGCTGGCTCATGTTGAATCTTTCATCAGTTGACATGGTTAGTGGGCATGGTGGTGATGGATTGATGATTGGACTAAATGATTTTAGAGGTCTTTTCCAACCCAAATGTTTCTATGACTCTCTTCTGATAAATACCAAACCAACAGCTATTTCTGGTCTCTAATTAATACCAGAGACCTCATGCTTTCAAAGCTGTCTCACACCTGACTGGCTGGGTAACAACTCTGAGATTTGCGAGTACTCGGTCCTGAAGATATAAGGCCGTGCCTGTCACCTGCCTTCTGCTGCTCTGTGTGCTTTTGGCTGAGTTTACACACACAGCTGGATCTGCCCACTCTAATACTACACCTCCTGTCACTCATGCCATCCAAAACTCAAACAGCAGGGAACGCCCACCTTGTTTACTGTGTTTGGTGCTTTGTACAGCCTACTGCAGTTGTAGTTAGTTAGTTTCAGGGATGAGCTATACCTGAAGATGCCCACCTTTCTGGACCATGGGTTTGCGTTGGGCTGGACACACATAAAGATGAGCATACTACGAAGGCTGATTTATCCCTCCCTTTTTTTTGTACACTCTATTGCCTTTGGGACTGGAGAAGTAGATTGGCAGAGGCCCTCCGGGTTGAAAGAAATAAGAGTTTAAAATGGAGTCACAGAAACAAGAAGTCACTTTATCTGTACTGTGTTTGTAATCTCCAGGTAATCCCATCACTGCCTACACAAAAGGAGCAGGCTGACATGCTCTCTTACCACCGCAGAGGTGTGGGAGCTGCAGCATCTGCTGTCATAGCAGAATTATTCTGTGGTTTCTCTGAGACCACAAGCTCTTCTGTGCTCCCTCTGGTTGTTTCTGGGGTCTGAATAATGAGCCCCAGTACAGCCTCAGGTGAAGTGAGGAGATGGAGGATGGGGAACAACATGATGAGAAAAGCAAAGATCAAAACCAGCTCTGAAACTTGCCCCCTGCTGCAAAGAGAAGACCAATTATCCAGCTGAGTAGTGCATGTCCTCGGGAGGCTGGAGAAGAGGTCACAGCAGCTCACAGCTGGAGCCTGAGTCATCTTAGAAGCAAGTCCTTCATCTGTTAGTTGCATTATCTGTAAATGAGGTATCTCGAATGAGGCTTGTACAACACGCCTGGGTCTGTGGTATTCAGCTTGGGGCATATCTCATGCTGCATTCAAAGACTAATTTTAACAATAATGTGACTCATTAAAGCAGTTGGCATATTCTGTGATTTGTAGGACATGTTTGCTGCCATACAGTCATAATATATTTATCAGAAGAAAACGTACTGCGTGTGTATCTTCTCTTATACACTAAAGTACTACTCCTGACACTTAGTGCCAATCATGAATACATCGAAATTTTCAGTGAATATTTTCTCTGCAGCTCCTAAAGGAGCTGAGACATAAAGAACCGGCTGTGGAGGCTGCTAAAACAGCTGCTCGAGAAGAGCTCCTGCAGCAGTGTTCCTTCAGGGTTTTTCCTTGGACTTCAAACTGGAGGAAGAGGAGTTGAGTGCTTTGCTTATGCTCTTCTGACTACGTATTTTGAAGTCAAACCCTTTCTCATAGGGCTGCTTGAAAACCAGTTTTTAATCTTTTGAAAAAGCTTTATGATGTCTTTTGACTAAATGCACTAGAGGTATTATTATGATGCTATGTAGTCATAGAGATTTAATTGAAGATATTTAACTGCAGAGGCTGTAAAACAATTTGAATTATGCTTGACCTCCTCTTTTGAATAATACTTTTAGACAGATTAATAGGATAGGTAGTACTTAAATTATTTGTTCCTTTCCTCGGTGTCTCTCCAATACATTTAATCGTTTTTTCACAATGTAGCTAGATTGGCATGTAAAAGGAATTCTAGTAATTATGTCCCTTAAATTCCTTGTGTTTCTGTCCAACTGAGTATCTCTAGGATCGAAGTAAACTTGATAAAAACTATTTGTATATGGTCATCTCTGATCTAGTATTAAATGCGGAGCTTGGCAGCCCTACCTGCAGCAGGGGGGTTGGAGCTTGATGATCCTTGAGGTCCCTTCCAATCCAAGCCATTCTGATTCTATTATTCTACGGTTCTATGAATGAAGTGCAGAAAAATTGACCTGAAAAAAAAACAAAACAAAAAAAAAAGCAGTGAAGAATAAATGGTTTTCCTAGTAAACCAGGTCTGGACAGAGTCCCAGTAAACCCTTACTGGCATAATCCTGTGTGTGTCTGCTTACATGCTGCTTACTCAGTTACACTTATAGAAATTGATGTGGTCTCACAACTTAAGAATTAATAACAGGCCAACCAAAGAGGCTTGTTAACTTAGTCTAGATGCTAATCTGAACTTCACTTGAACCTGCTTGCTCCAGTAATCTACTCAGCAATCTCTAGGAGAAGAGATTTTTTTCATGTGGAGCCAGCCTAAAAAAATTGTAAGCTAACCTCTAACTGAAATGGTTATGAAGAAGTTTTCCCTATGGGCAATTTATGTAGGCACTTGAGGAGGAGCAAGGAGACACCTAAACAGTCCTCTTTTGTTACGGGAGCTCCTTGTTCAGTCACCCGTGTCATCAGATGGACACTTTCCTGGCAGAGAACAAATTACACTGATAATGGAGGTGCTGGGGGCCCAGGTCAATAACTAGCGTGTGTGCACCAGCCCTTCCTTCCCTGCTGGTCACAGTGCTCTCCTCGAGTAGCAGTTAAGAGTCAGGAATTTTTCTGCACCTGTGTGGTGCAGGAACTGCGGCCACTGCCAGTGTCAAACTGGACTCCTAGCCCATTTCTCCTACAGGTGCATTACTCCTTTGCTATATAAGTAACAAGCTATGCACTTGCAGTGTAGTCCTGCGGGTCACAGGTGAGACTCCCAGTGATAGCAGAGTAACATCTGCTTGACTTACGAGGATTTTTCACAGGCTATATGACAGATATTATTACTCTTTCCTGGTGTTAAGGGTTGTAAAGCAACTTACTGACACATTCTTGGAATAGCTGTGATTAATTCTGGAAAGAAAAAAAAAAACTGTTTAAAAAATATTAGACAAGGTTTTTTTTTTTAGGTTTGGCAGAGGGGTTGTGATTATTTTTACTCTGAGATGTGTTTCTAAGAATAATCCCTTACTCTGTCATCCTTTGCAGGAAGGGAAGCAATATACTGAGTTCAGAGGCTGGAAAGTTACCTGTTTATTTTGAAATAAATGTTTATCTGTGCTATTCCTGATGGAGTATCAGCTTTCCTGTTCCACCCCTGCCATTTAATATAGGAGGGTCATGCACTTTTGTCCTAGTTAACTCAAGTCCTGCAACCATGTAAATGTGTGACATTTTATTTCATAGCTTTTTAGGTCAGACCAACCTGAAATTGTTCCTGTAAATACCAGTCAAGTAAAAGCCACTCATCTTCCATACAAGCAGGCAAGCAAGGGAGCCATTGGCTTGTTTGCCTGGTATTTCTCGTGAAGTCATCACTGTTTTTCTCCAGCCATATGTACCCTAGGCCAAACATCATCTGGTTCCTGACTTGCAGAACCTGAGGAAAATGAGCACAATATGGGCAGGGAGTGAGTCTTTCCTCATTCCTGTGGCATGGAGACACAGCACAGGCTTTTTGGATGCACCGGAAAGAAGATGGGAATCAGCTTTGTTCCATACCCTGCCACCTGCTTTGGGGAGCTAACTCTGGCTGCACAGAAACCCTTAGGTTCACTGTCACTTTCCTCTAGTGGAAGCAGCAGTGTTAACATCCCCAGGTGTCATTTCACTGTGTGGTCAATATGAGGGATGTCCCCATGAAATAAAGGCTCCATCCATTGCTGGCACATCATATTCACAGCGCACAGCCTATGGGCTGTGTCCAGTTAAAGCCCCTCGCACATTACAGTGTCTGGCTCCACTGGTATCTTCTCGTATTCTCTGGTAGAAAGGACTCTAACAAAACTATGGATAGAACTTGTGCAAATTATACCTTAAATGTGCTTGAGGAGAGAGAAAACAGGCAGGGAAGGCTAAACTACTTAATGTCAACTTGGTGACTTGTAAATTTTGCTCCCCTTGAGAAGGTTAATCGGAACAGTCTAAGTGTTTCTTTCATCCTTAACTTTTTCCGCCTGAGGCTTTTTCTCTGCTCTGGCAACTCACTGCTGCTCCCCATGCACTTTCCAAGCAACCAGTGAGTGTTTCCCCAGCACGGCAGTGTTTCTGCTTCTACCCTGCTTTGTGCATGCTTTCAGCACCTCGGCATATAAGCTGCACTCACGCTCTCCTGTCTACTGGGAAAACAAATGTAAGGTGCTCTGTGGGCTTGCACACACTGTGCAAGATCCAGGGAAGAAACACTTCACTTCAGGCAGAAGTGCAAGAGCTTAGAAGTGTGCTCTGCTTCTGCTGGGGATGAAGTGAAAAGCTCTGCAGATATCTTCCCTTGCCAGGATGAGGCAGGAGCCTGTTGGCTGGGGCATTAGATGGGAGATGCACGTGTGAGCCATCTGCTTACATGATTCAGTTCAGGGCTGGAGCTTGGCTTTCCCACATCTAAGGCGAGTGTCCTAGACACCTAAGCACCTCTTCTGACATGGACAGATTTTGTTTTGACCTTCTTTCATCTTTCTTAACATGGCTGCACTGGAGTTCTCTTGCTTTGATGCAATTTGAATTTCCTGCTTGGGGCTTTGTGCTCTCTCAGCTTTGCTCCAGGTACGTTTGTCCAGACAGACAGTTTCATCCCCTCACCAACATACATGTGGTTACCTAGGGCACTGGTATTTGCTAGGCTCTTTACAGCATTTTGCACTGGCTTAGAGTACCACACCGAGAAATTTTAATCATTTGATCTTCCCCTCTGCTGGCAATGGCCAGAAGGTCCACTTTCTTCATCCGTTGTTGCTTTCAACACGTCACACCGCACAAAGGCTTACACACTCAGGTGACACTCAAGCATTTGAGTTTTATGTCTCTAATCTTTGCAATAGGCTTCCATAGCTGCTCCTTCTGCTCAGTGCACCAGAGTCTGCGATTGGCTAGCGCATAAGGAATGGGGATCAGTGGACCCATGACAGACCATGGTCTGTCACCTACCTCATTTTTGGTCTTTGCTTTTCAGCGCTTTTAAATAAAATGCAGCAAGACATAGTCTCAAAAGTTCCCAAAAGTTGTACTGTATAAAACAATAATAAGGGCAAAACCTGTTTGTATTTGACAAGCTGGGGAATGCAGTGAGACGTACTTTCCTTCTTTTCCTCCCTTCCTCCCTTCCTCCCTTCCTCCCCTCCCTTTCTCTTCCCTTCCCTTTCTTCTCTTTTCTTCTTCTCTTTTCTCTTTTTTCTCTTTTCTCTTTTTTCTCTTTTCTCTTTTCTCTTTTCTCTTTTCTCTTTTCTTTTCTCTTTTCTTTCTTTCTACATTTTCTTCCTTCCTCCCTCCCTCCCTTCCTTCCTTTTTTTTTTTTTTTTTTTTAAATAAAAAGAACTTAAATCTCTCCTATACCTGTGACTAAACTTCAAATGTATGTACTAGGTCAACAGCTTTCCTGGAAACTATTACCTAAAACAGTTAGTGTTTGTCCTAGCTTTAGCTGAATTGCCTGAAATAGCCCTTCCATCATCTAAATTTAGACTTCAAAATGGAGCTAGAGAGTGTTTGATGGCCTAATGAATAGCTAGCTAGTCTTCCTACAGGATTCTCTCTTTGGAAAGTAAATTGTGGATAAACAGTAAGAGAGCACGCCAAATTCTCATTCAGCTTCAAACATAGACACCTTCAGTCTGGTTTAAATTGACCTTGGCTATTTTGTTGCTTCAGACTACATGTCTCTTAGTTCTTTTTAATACAGTAAAAGATAACAAAATACTTTGTTACAAGGTGATTTTTAGGGTAAGCTCATGTAATGATAGCTATACATTCTGATGGATGGTAGTATTATGTAAGAATGAGCATATGAATTATTTGGCAAGGAAAAGATATGTATATATTTAACCATCTTTCTGTCTCTTCATTCACAATTTAAATTCTAAATATGTGTCTTCCACATAAATATCATTACAACAGTAAAGATCTAGATACACAAAAGGTAGGCATATGTTAATATATATAGTAAGATTTCTTTCTTTCTTTCCCTGATGACTATGGGAATACACTTTAGCACAGAACAGAAATCAGAGCTCTATATTGGAAGCAATGTGACACTTGCCTCTGCAAAAATTCAAAGGCCAAAAGCAAAATAAAAGAGAATAGACCCACCAGCTGCTTACATTCAGTTTCTTTGTTCCTTACGTGCTCTGCAGTAAGCTTCCAAAGAAGTGTGAGCTTGGATTTCTGTGAAATTTATCTTACTAAGGTTGTGCAGGAAGTTGGAAAAAAAGGAAGGATGAAAATCAGAGTTTGCCCACAAAATAACTATCCTTCCCCCCACCGCAAACCACACAGCAACACGAGATATCAGTGGCAGAAGGTCATGCAGATAATTACAATAATATTATCTGCTGTGCCTCAGGAACTTGGCTCCTCTCAGAGCAAGAGTGATAAATTAGAACTTGTGAAAATTCCGTTCAAGGAAAACTCCAACATTTCTAAATCTGGATGAAGGGCAGTAAACTCCACAGTTTCCCACAGAAAGTAAGCTCTGGAATTTCAGATTTTCCAGCATGAAATAAATGTTTATCCCGGACTGAATTTTGCATGTTGTCTTTTTTTTTTTTTTTTTTTAATTCAAAAACCTGAACAACCACTTGTGCCCAGTTCCTGCATGCCTGGGAACTTGAAACTCTGAAACCTCTGACCTGAGCTGGCTCTGCAAGTTTACAGGCTCCCTAAAGTGCAGCTGTGAGCCTGACAATCCTGAGTCAGTCATTTCTGTGGTGGGTTCACTGGGAAAACAGGTACTCCAGAAGCACAGCTTCTCCATCAACCTGCCCTATAAACTAGCAGGCAGCCTACCTAAGCTTGGTTTTGTTAATGGGACTTCCACAATTCTGAGTAATTCTTACAAAACCATCTTAGTTTTCATTAGTCAGAATGGATAATTCCACACCAGGTGTCATTTAGAACTTTTTATGACATCTGCTCAGTCCATCCAGGTTCAGGTTCAATTCACGTGAGCAGAAAGTACATGTCTTTTGGGTTCTTGATGTTCTTAGTAGATATTGCTTCTTTCATGAATTAGATCCTACTTCACGCATTCTTCCATGCTAGAAATGTGGACTAACAGCTCAAATCCATTCTTTTTAGCAGGCTTTGGTTGCCATTATCTAGGTAACAATGATAGAACCTTAAGTGATAGTTCTCTGTGTCTACGTTCACAACTCTCTGAGACAAATGGACTTCTTCCTCCTTCTGAATATTTGCAGATTCCTGGAGTCTGGGTTGCATTGTTCCTGCTGCATCACTTTGGAAAGCATACTTTGCAGTTTGAAGTACAGCTGCTAAGGTATCATGAACCTGGGGTAAAAGTTAATGCCTTACTCAAGCCTCTCTGAAGACATTTTCTGTCTGTAACAGCTAGTGGATCTGATCTTCCAAGTCAAAGGCACAGGCCTCAGTCTTCTGCGTGACTCTGGCTATGGGAACTTGCATGCTTTAGCCAAGCCAAAGAGTCAGACAGGTCCCTCCAGCCTCAGTGGGTTAGCAACTGTGGCATAGTTTACAACAAAATACATTTGGTTTGAATTAAAGATCTTGGTTTAATTAAATGTGGACACTAGTCTAGGCATATCTAGAGGAACTTGTGTTTTGGAGGTTTGTCTATTAGTTTGAGAAATATAAACTGTGTACCTATTCCCCAGGCAAATGAATGCTGGTTTTCATTGGTGAAAAGACTGATAAACACATTTATCATAAAAACATGAAACTGGGAATGCAGAGACATTCATCATTGGGGTAAACAGCTTTTCCTGTTTGGCATTATCTGAGAAAATGAGACTTGAGATGCCTGAGAGAGGAATAATGCGGCTATTTCAGTTGGGTGTTGTAGGGGCTTAAGACCAACAGTGCCTTAGATTAGGTGAAGTACAAATGTCAGTACTATTGACAATTCCTGCTTGTTCCAGAAAGTCAGCTATTCCTTCTCCATTTATTTTCAAGGTCTATACCAAGCACTGCCCAACATTGGGGCTGCTCCAAAGCACCGTGCCTTGGTGTATCCTTCTTGAAATGCCAATAAACAAGAGAATAGTATTTGTGCTAAATAAGTTTTGTTTTCTAAATCACTGGCAAGGTAGTACTGTAGAAGAAAAATGATACTGCTCGTCTTGGACTAGAGACCAAATACTTTTTGTGATGGTAAATCATTTCAAATGCTGAAATTATAGTGGAAAACATCTCTAAATTTTTTGTGTCACACCAATTCATAATTTCATAAATGAATGCTGTTAACAGCCATTTTTCCTATTTGGTTTTAAGGATCAGAAATAGATGTTGCACTAGATGGTGATATTTGAGAGATAGGATCCACAGAAGCAGATATTTTAGACATATAATTACCTGGTGTAGGGAACCTGCTTTGGCAGGGGGTTGGACTCGATGATCTCTGGAGGTCCCTTCCAACCCCTACAATTCTGTGATTCTGTGATATTCAACAAATAAGTAAGCAATGGTTTCTAGATGCATATGAACACAGAGGGGTCTTTTCTCACAAAAAAAGCTTTCCTGTTTAAACATGTAATGTAGTGTTACATTGGCTGCCCCAGAAAGAGAAAGGGAATTGCAGCCTTCCCCTCAGAACCCCTATACAAATGCAGGGATGTTGTCCAGCCTCATGGTGCAGAGGGGTGGTGCTGGGCCTCATGGAACCAGGGGTAGCAGGGACTTAGCTGTTGCCCCCCCTGCTTCAACAGAAGCTACCTCCTCGCAGAGCATATGAGTAGTTCATCCCCAGACAGGTCTCTCTAGGACCCACCTGCACCTGCCCTGTCAAGGCCAAATCCCCAGGAGCACTCACAGTCACTGCAGCCTCCTGGTCACTGCAGCTTTGCACGCTCAGCCCTCACTCTCTCTCAACAAAAGGCAGTATTTACCCCTACTGCTCCCATCTGGCCATCAGCAATTAATCTCCGTGCACTGAACTGCAGAGCATTGTGTGATAACTCTTCATGTTAATCCCATGTGTCAGTGAGCCACTTAAAGGCTTCCTTGGATACAATTCCCTGCTTCTCTTTTGAATAAAACCCAGGTTTTCCAGTGATGCATTTTAAGAAGCGACCAAATTCTCTAGCTTTCATATTTAAACCTTAGTTGCTTCTGTGCCTGTATCCCTTTGTTCTTACCTAATTTCATATTTAGAATAATAAAATCAGGGGGACCTGACTGCATGTTTGAATCCACAAGCTCCCCTTCCTCTTTTAAATGCAAATCTCTAAGGCAGAGGCACTAAGGAATTAAACACATTTACACTATTTCAAGCCATTCTGTAACCAGCAGAACCAACAAGGCTTTGTTTTGTCCCATCTCTTCCCAGCTGCTGATCCTTATGATTGTTTTACGGACATCTTTGAGATCATTACTGCCTTCAGTGGTGTTTAAAAAAATCCAACCTGGATTAAGCTCCTGTTCCCCCTTTTTTTTGCTACTTTATGGGACTGTAGCAAAGATAAAGGCAGTTTATGAGATAGTGTGTTGAGAGAGTCAGAGACAGACAAGATGTGTAAACCAGTATGGTCTGAAATACGGCTGTGTTCTTCTGGCACTGATGGAGAGAGCTTGAAAAGCTTGTTGCTGCTCTTGGCACGCTTCCCAAGCAGGCAATACCTCAGCCTCCTGCTGAGTCACAGCAGGTGAGGAAAGCATGCAGGTGCTAACCCACCTTGTAAGCACACATTCTGGGTTTAAGGAAGAAGGGAAGGGGCCCTGAATACAGACAATTGCTTCTACTCCACCCCTGAATCCAGTCTTTCCAAGCTGGAGATATGTGGCCCAAGGGGGAAGTAGCTTGAGGTGCCACTGACTTTGTTGTTCTACAGTCACTGAGATCTGCTGTAGGTCCTTGGATAACTCTAAGCACTTAGTCCCTTGGATGTGCTCAGGTAGGCTTCAGCAACTGTTATTTGACTGAGTAGTGCTGGGGATGTGGAGTGAAAAACACAAAGCACCTCTCCTGGAGCTAAAACATTCTCTCCAGGGGCCTGCACCAGGTCATGGATGTTACTTTGTTGGATTGTAGTGGCTGCAGGTCACATCTAACAGTGATTTTCTTTGCTTCCTACGTAGCTGAATCCCATAGCCCTCGGGTTCACAACTGAATGAAAAAAAAAATAGAGGAAGTTGATGAAGTTAATCTCTTTGCTTTCAAAAATTCAACTTAGCTACAATTCAGGTTAAAACAAATGGGGAGCCTTTGAGTGCCAAAATGACAGCTCAATTATTCTCTTTTTCTTTCGACTAGATTAGCTGGGACACATTCTATCTGCAGTGACAAATGTTTTCTAGTGCCCCAGACTTGCTCTTTTTTCATTTTTTTAACTGAATGTAACATTTCTTTGGTATAGTGTTATCTGAATGTAGCTCAGCAATGCTGCACTTCATTTCACTTGCTTAAGTTAGCCATCGGCAGAAAGACACAGTTAAAGATCTCTGTGAAACTACCTCTGTGTTTTTGTTTTTAAATTAAGGTTTTCTCCTTAGGGCTATTGCAACATTGATATTCCACAGACAGAGAGTTGCGTGCAAGACTAGAAAAAACAGAACTTATGGGAGGAGCCATGGGTTGAATAATATGCTCCAAATATACTCAATAATATCATGAGAATAGCATGTTTCTGACCCAAAATGAGAAATAGGTTTTCCAAAAGTTCTAAGCTTCAAACTAAGAACTGAACTCCAGACAAAATTAAACTAATGATGTTCCAAGCAATCCTGCAATCAGCCAGCAGCTTTTGCTCTTTATTGCTTTTAGCTTTATGTCAGGCTTCCCCACCAACTGTTCACCTGTGACTCCTAATCAGAAAAGCACAGTGCCTGCAAATGAAAGAGCTGCATCCTTGTTATCGGTGTCTAGCACAGCAAATCGGGTTTGTCCACCCTACATTGTTCTAGGTCTGCTTTTCCAGCCTTTCTACCTGCCTCATTCCTCCTACTTCTCAGCCTTAATGCAAAAGCAATAACGGCCTATTACTTAATGCATGCTTCCTTAGGATATCATCCCTCCCAACTAAAACACCACTTCCCTGGCTTTGTTTTTTAAACCAACAATAGATGAGAGAACACAGGGACTAGTTAACCCCAGGGAGAGGCTGCATGCCCAGCAGGGACACACAGTGAGCTTGGTGGCTCCCCAGCCATCCTTGCCAATAGGCATCAAAGATCAAGAATCTATCGGCCCAAGCTTGGGGGCCTTCTGCTCCCTGGAGTCAGAAGGAGACACTGCTTAAAGGCCTTGACAGCTTACAGGGCTCAGCTGCCTGCAACAGCAGATGGGGAAAGAAGTTGAAAGAGAAGCTTGCTTGGGGCCACTGAAGCACAAGGTGCAAGCAGCCTTTATGAAACACTGTTCTTCCTCTGAGTTCTTTCATGTTAAATGAAAGTTGATGAAACTAAAGCGGAAGTCAAGGATGTATGAGAGCACTTACCCATGCCTCCCTTAGCATGTCTAAATGCTTGGTTAAGCACAGGTTTGAGTCCAGTCCTGGCTGAGACTCTTCCCACCCCTTTGTGGATTAGCACTGGTGCCAACACAGGACCTTCCAGATGGAACCAGAAGAGATGAGGCTCAACCTGCTGCCTTCTAGGCCCTGAAAACCCATCTATCCTTAGCCAATTTTTGTGTGTCTATTTGGAAAGGCTGTGCTCCTTGTTGTGAGAGAAATGCTTGTTTCTGCCCATAGGGAAGCAATGCCCAAAGGATGGATGAAGACCACTGGTGCTCTGCTCTGTTGTCCTCAGGTCTGGGCTTGATCCATGTGACAGGGATGGGCATAGGCACTGACTAGTTAGGTCTGATAATCATCAATGAAAGTCTTGGATGTGATGATGGGCTGAAAAGAGAGGAGTTTTTCATTGATTGGTTGGTTGATTGGGCTTTTGTTGCCTTTTTTATTATTATTATTATTATTTTTTTTTTTTTGCAAGAAGTAGACATCACCAAGGCATTTTAGCATGTGTTTTTAGAGGACCAATGCAAGTCCCTTGTGGGTTTCTTGATGTACATCATTTATAAACAACTACAGACCATCCATCATCTGGTTTATGAAAGAAAGCCAAGATCATCTGTTTTGGGCATTGTAAATGCTATCTAGTTTTCTGGCTTTCCTGCATGAGAAATTGGTATCTTGAATGAAAACTCCAAGAGGTCAGCAAAAAGCCACGAATCTACACATATCAAATGATGGCAATTAAGTCATAAATCGATGCAAAGTATTGCAGGATCTGCCAGTCAACAGCTAGTGGAGTGTGTTGAAAGAAGGGAAGTTACAGGGAAGAGTCCCATGATGGGAAGATATATAGAAACCTGACTTCTAAAAGCATGAAACTGTTTTTCTACTGAGGACTGGCCTTCTAGGTTTGCTTTTTCTCCCACCCCAAGATTTTATTGTTTTTATAGAGCAGATTTCAGAGAAGTCTGTCGCTCTCTCATTGAGAAAGCAGGAAGATTTACGCTGAGCTTATTGCTAGCGGCATGGTTTCATTACAGAACACTAAGATTGTAATTTTGTATACTACACAGAATGTTTAATTCACACATTAAGCTAGATGTGCTTTATTTCAGTTTGTATAGCAGCCTAAATGGCATAACAGTGTGATATACTTGTTTATTTGACACTGAAGCTCATATTTGGTGCTTAAGCATTTACTGAACTGGAGGGCTGTGCTGTGATTTAATGGTTCAAATAAGAGCCTAGTTA
This sequence comes from Perdix hodgsoniae, assembly GCA_035772895.1. Lineage (NCBI taxonomy): Eukaryota > Metazoa > Chordata > Aves > Galliformes > Phasianidae > Perdix > Perdix hodgsoniae. The sequence continues at coordinate 2,066,768 of JAPSGF010000056.1, read as the reverse complement.
GTGATCAGAACTCCTGTATCTGTAAGCTCAGAAGATTTTCAAACTAGTGGAAAATAATTGAGTTCCAGCATGGAAAGCTTACTGGCTTTTCCTATCCAACAGACAGTAATTTTAATGCAGCCTGTATTTTAAGTATCAGCCTGTTCATATGTCAAGTCACTCTGAAACCTGACAGTGTGAAGGTTATAGAGTAAATTGTACCATTTTTAGGGTGGAGTTTACTGTTGTAAACAAAACTGCATCAGAAAACTTAATTCTCCTACTAATCAATGTTTCTTAACATTTTTTACCTCTGTATAACTAGAAGACATATTCCTTGCTTTTAAAATCTCATTTACTGCAAAAAGTAGATAAGCAACCTGTGTTATTTCATTCCGAAGCTTACTAACATATCTGAGCTGATGTGGGTTTGGCAATGTTTGGACTGTATTGCTCTACTTATTAATAGCACAGCTACTATTTGGGCTCAGGAAATGTAGCTGTTTAAGCACCCAGAAAACATTCAGCTGTTGATGGTTTCTATTTTTATAAGCTGTTAGATTAAGATGCGATGTGACATGATTCATAATGCTGAGTTTATATCTAAAAAACAGTCTGGCATTGGAAAGATCTCAGTTTTAAGAAAATGAGTTCATTTAGTGTTATGGGGAAAAAGTACATTACAGGCAAAGCAGACACTTGGTGTGCATTGTCTATGTGTTTAAACACCAAGGTTACTGAAATCCCCCAGCTGAAGGCTCGGTTCTCTTCCCTTCCCCCTAGCTATGCAGTGGTGAAGGACAGTACTGAGTATAATAAACTCAAATTAATAAAGGTTGGACAAGGCATCCTTCTACTCCTTCTCTTTTAGATTGGGTGCCCTGAAGGACCTGTAGAAAATTCAGCAACTAAGTGCTACAGAAATGTGACTATGTAAAGGACAGTACTGTTTCAATCCAGTGACCCCAGCAGGATCATACTGATTTAGCAGAAAGAAAATATTAGGAGTTCTGGCAACAGCTAAGGTTTCTTTTTTCACTGTGTCAGTTGTATTGCGAATAATTGTTGACATCTGTTTCCCCCTGAGGAAGGTACTTCAGGACATAATGGAGATGCCTCTCCTAGCTTTGAGGCCTATGGTTTAGGTACGGCATAACTGTTCTTCCAGCTGCTTCAGAATGGAGCGTTTCCTTTTTAAAAAAGGTTGGTGTAACTTTAATATCTTGCTTGTGTATCTTTCCCTTGCTTACCTTGAGGCTGATTTCTCTGTCACTAAAAATCCTTCTGTGACTAACGCTCAAAAGTGAATGCTAGATGCAGAGATTTACCCACATAGAGACATTCTGATTTTGTTTAAAGTCTAAGCACTGCTTGTTTAGGCTGTGGAACACTTCCAGACCCTTCAAACATTACCTGGTAGCTACTGGCAGACCTCCAACTGTTCTCATCCAGGCTACATTCACCTCATAGAGTGGCTTTGAGTCTGCAGAGGGCTGTTTGGATAGATGCTTCTGCTTGGCTGCACTGGTATGATCTTGGGGGGTCCTGATGGACAAAATTCTGGACATGAGCCAGCAGTGTGCTCTTGTAGCCAGAAGGCCAACAGTATCCTGGGCTGCATCACAAGAAAGGTGGCCAGCGGGGAAAGGCAGGTGACTCTACCCTTCTGCTCTGCCCTTGTGAGGCTCCATCTGGAGTACTGCATCCAGGCCTGGGGCCCCCAGTACAAGAAGGATGTGGAACTGTTGGAGTGGGTCCAGAGGAGGGCTGTGGTCAGAGGGCTGGAGCACCTCTCCTATGATGAAAGGCTGGAGGAGTTGGGATTGTTTAGTTTGAAGAACAGAAGGCTCCAGGAATTCCTTGTCGCGATCTTCCAATGCTTGAAATGAGCCTACAAGCAGAGGGAGACCAACTTTTTATGCAGGTAGAGAAGGATTGGACAACGACAAAGGGTTTGAACTGAAAGAGAGGATGTTTTGGATAGATGTTAAGAAGAAATTCTTCACTTAGATTATGGTGAGGCACAGAAATAGGTTGCACAGAAAGGCTGAGGATGCCCCATCCCTGGAGGTGTTCAAGGCCAGGCTTGATGGGAACCTGGGCAGCCTGATCTAGTGAGTGACAACCCTGCTAACATCAGGGAAGCTGGAACTAGATGATCTTAAAGGTCCCTTCCAACCTGGGCCATTCTATGATTGTATGACCCTCAGCGCTCTCATCTAGCCCTATTTTTTTGTGTGTCAGTGGGTCTGAAACTTAAAGGTGTGACTGCTTATTCCCTTCAGAAGCAGTAAGGCTGCTGGGAAAATAATTTGGATGCCCAAAGAGTTCTTCTCTACTTGACCCTGCTCTTCATGGGAAGGAAGAAGAGGTGCAACTTGTTCTGCAGAACCTTCCCACTCAGCTGTCAGGAGATATCTGCCAGCTCTTCCCCTCTGGAGGAGATCAAGACAGAATGAATGATTTAGATGACATTACTTAATTGACAGTGAGCATTCTTACTTCCCCACCACCTCCTTTTTCTTTTGTGTGTGAAGAGTGACATTCAGCATTCCGGTTCCTGAAGCAAATAGCTTTACTCATAGCACACAGTGGTTGTTGCAGAATAGACTTCCAGCCTCTTGTCCCACTGTTTCACCTGCCCCCTATGCCTCAGGTTACTGGCTCATGATGTCAGATGGCACCCAAGGAATACACATCATGCTCAGATGATACCTATCTTACAAAGATAGGCTGAAGGAACTGGGCTTGTTCAGCCTGGAAAATAGAAGGCTACAGGTAGACAACATTGCAGCCTCCAAGTATTTAAAAGGATTTTATAAACATGAGGGAAATCAACTTTTTACAGGGGTAGATAGCAGTAGGAAAAGGGTGAACAGTTTTAACCTAAAGAGGGGAGATATAGATTAGATGTCAGGGAGAAGTTTTTTACTGAGAGTGGTGAGGTGCTGGAACAGGTTGTCCAGAGAGGCTGTGGGTGCCCCGTCCCTGGAGGTGTTTAGGGCCAGGTTGCATGGGGCCCTGGGCAATTTAATTTAGTGCTTGATCCAGTGGCTGGTAACCTTGCCTGTGGCAAAGGGGTTGGAATTTGATGATCCTTTAGGTCCCTTCCAACCCAAGCCATTCTATGATTTGATGATTCTTTGCAAGTTAAGGAGGATGTCAGGATATCACCTGTGCCTGCAACTCAGCTCCCTCACTGCTCCAGAGGTAGACCACAGCAACATGGATTTTCTCCTGGATTCCTGTAATGACTTCTGGTTTCTCAGTGGCTTCAGCTCTCTCAGCTGCTGTTGTAGCTGATGTAGCATATAGGGCTCTTACCTTAATGCAGTGTCGTTACTGGTTAACTATTTTTGTGATTAACTTTTACACTTATTCACAAGCTTTTAATTACTGAATTCCCCACACAGTTCTTTAATTCAATTTGTTTTGACCTTCCAGTTACCAGAGAAATAAAAAGAAAGTTAAATCTGTGTTATGTCACTGTATTCAGGCATTTGCAGCTGGGAGTGAAGCCCTGGGGCAGTGAGATGGGGCACAGAGACTGGGCTGGGAGAGTGTGGTAGGTATTTAGGAGCATTTATCTCCTCTGTGCTGGTGGAAGAGAAGCCTTGACACTTGTGTGGCTTCCCCCTAAGGACAGCCCATGTGCTTACCCAACAGTGCCTGCACAGGCAAATCTTTGGGATTCCACGAGGGATATTTGATCCCTGTCCAGCCAACCCCAATGGCTAGCCTTTGCTTGGAGTATATAGGCATTGCAAGATGACAGATGAATGAATAATCAGAGTAAAAGTCTGCAGGTGCATGCTGGATTGTCCCAGTGAAATCTCCACCTGACGTTGCCAGTAGACTTGAACATGAGTCCAAAGGGCTGCTGGCTAGCCTGCAAGTTGTTCACAGCTTGGCTTCTCTGTGCAGATTATCAACAGTATACGACTAGGCCTTTGTTGGATGGCTGGCCTTGGACTCTGTCTTAGACCAGACTGGTAATGCCAACTTAACTGTCATAGACTGTTGATGCCAGAAAAGCCTTGGGAAAGCAACTGATAGTCAAGAGAGAAAGTTTGGCTTTTTGTGCAGATCCTTCATGTGAAAAAAAAAATGAAAACAAACAAACAAACAAACAAAAAAAAAACAGCCAAACAATTTTATTAGTCTTACTTTTATTACATGAAACTTTGCCAAGAAGCTGATGGGTAGCAGATAGACCAAGAGTAATTGGCCCCTAAGGGTAAGCTAGGAGACACAGGATGACCATTGTCACAACAGCTGGAGTCTTCCATGAGGTTGTTTGGTCTGTCACAACTGCTCAACAAGGTGAAGAGCATTTTTAGACTGGTTCTGCTGGGATCTTGTTTGCTTTGCACTGGTGATTCACCGGAAAGCAATTGCAATGATCTTGATAATGAGGCCAACAGGTGCTGATAGGAGCAGAGTATCTATTATGTTGATTGCTGAGGAGATTTTCTGAAATTATTTGTTTAAATAGGAATGAGCAGCACTCATGTGGGTATGCTTCATTTCATGACAGTAAAGATTGACGTGAATTCCTCCCCTGTCATGCTAGGAACTCCTATTATTAACTGCTATCATTTCTTTCCTAAGAAATTCAAACCCAGTAAGTTGCTTTACGTAGATACAGATCAGGTGATATCAGATCTATTTTAAATGAATCAGTCTAGACCATAACGTTTCAGTCCAAATCTGGATATAAACAAGAACCATTCTGTTTTCCAGGTTGTACCATCTGAGTCCAGACACATTTTGGTTCTTCCTTAGTATTCTGAACATCTGAAACAATTTCAAAATGCACTATAAATTAATTCTATTTTTATACAGGCATACAATGTTTGAATAATGAATTGAAACAATTTGAAAGAAAGGTTCTTAAAGTTGTTATTAACTCTGGTTTCTCAAATATTGTCCTAAGTCTTCCCCTAAGGAACAGAGAAAATATTCCAACTCTGCATGATGAAAAAGCTTTAATGCAAAGAGCTCTCCACAGGACTGTTTTCATTTTGCAGTGTATTTTAAACATATGGACAGGGCAGACTGTTAATTATTTCTTCTCCTTTTGGCTCAGTTCCATGTACAACTCAGCAAAAGCAGAGCTCTACAAACTATTCAATGGACAATAAATGGCTCTCCATTTGCTGAGTGCTAAATAAAAATGATGGAAGGGTGTTGTGACTAGCCCTTGAGGTTCTTGTTGGCCCATGAAAAAACATCCTTGCCCTTTCCTTCTCCAGCTGCTGTATGCTGACGTGACCAGAAGGGCATGTGTGGCTTCTGAGGGACACATGCAGGAAGATCTAGTCTCAAGAGCTGAAGACATTGCAGGCCATGGCTGTGTGCAGAGCCCTTTGCAGTCTTCTGGTGGCTCTGTAGTAAATGGATGGTAATGTTAAATAATGATAATGATATCTGTAACAGAAGGGTTGTACCTAGATAGACCACAGGTGAACTCTGGCCCTGAAGTTGCCCTTGCCCATGGGTCAGTGGCCTCCCACAGAAGTGCAGAGCTTGTGCTCGTCTGTCACAGCTTGCTCTCCCTTGCAACCACTTTAACACCTTCTTCTCCCAGAAGTGCATGCCGAGTTGCACAGCTGGCTGATGCTTATCTTTTTCTCTGGGGACCAGCTAATGTATCTACACTCCGTGTAAACTGAGTCCTAAAGTTCAGTGAATACTTAATTACTACAGTGTTTGTCCTGTAAGAAC
>JAPSGF010000056.1:2030213-2060962 GCA_035772895.1 Perdix hodgsoniae | reverse complement strand
TTTTTTTTTTTTTTTTTTACACTTATTACTAAAATGAAAACACATGGGGAAGGAGGGGAAACCCACAGATCATGGAGACATTTTTCATTATTAATTGTCTATTTTGCACTATTACAACTGCTCTGAAATCTGAACATACCTCATATCCAGTAACAAATGCAGCTGCACAGCAGCCCTTGAACATTAATCTTGGAGGACAGTCCTGGCCAGGATAATAGGCTTTGTTTTGCATTCAAAGAAATGCAGGGAAGTTTTGCACCAAGTCTAAATTTGTTGTCCAAATTAGCTGTGTCCTGGGATGGTGATAAGCATGAGTTGTGTCACTTAGACCTGCATCTCAGGTACCTCCCTTCTCTCTCCCTTCTCTCACTTGTGTTCCAAAACAGAAAGAGGTGGTAGCCATATCAACTTGAAATCTTTGAGGAGAAGATGGACCTCCAAAAATATTCCTCTTCTCTGTGGGTTTCCTTGCCAAGAAGTTAAGTGCAACCTTACATTAAGCAGATGGAGGCTTCTCCCTGTCATATCTTCAGCTGCTCTAGTCATATTTTCTTCTGCACAGAGCCCTGTCCCTGGCACTGCAGGTAGGTTTCCAGGGACATGCCCAGCAAGGTAGGATCATGTCTGAGAGCAGTGATCTCCACAGCCCCTTTGTGCCACCCCATACTGTACTATTCATGGTGAGTGGGCACAATGAGCACCTGGGAGAAAAGGGCTGCACCCCCCAGACAGTTCCGAGCTTGCCAAGAGGGAAAGGGCAGCTTTGCTGGAGTGGTGCCTGGAGACATTTCCTGTTGCAACTTACTGACAGCTGACAGAATGGCATGAAAAAGAAAGAGAAAAGAAGTATTTAGAATGCAAAGACCTCAGTTCTGCAGTTGTGTCCAGGGATTTTCTGCATCACATCTCAGCAGCACTCTGTCCACCTCAGTGCAATGGATGTGCAGCTCAGACATACAAGTAAATGCACACTCTTTGCATGCCTAACTAGATTTTACAAAGCTTTCCAGGCTTTAAAGAAAGGTTAATATGTTTGTTCTGCTTGGCATCTGAGTCAGACATAACTGCTGAACACACAGAAGGATGGCTCCATTCAGTCCCCTGAGATATGCTTGCTGGGATGTTCCCCTGCCACCAGGCAGAACAAGCAGGTTGCTTCTAGCCATGGTGATTCACCACCCTTTCCTTTAGAAATGAATCCCCTCTGGGAGAGCACACAGGGTATTTCCCAACTGGGATTATGGTGACTCTGGTCGGATTTACTGAATGTGTTCATCCTGTCTCCTGCTCCTCTTCCTGCAGAATTTCAGTGCAAATGAGTAGGGATTAGGCCTTTGCCTCTCTTTTCTTCCTTGGCAGAACTATCTGCAAGGCAACTGTGCCCTCCCTGCTCCAGAGGCAGGCCCATACGCTATGCTGCATGGCTCAGCATTGCAAAGCTTGGCATGGCACAGCACAGCATAGCTGGGTTGCCCACTGGAGGTGGATGCAGATGGGGGAGAACTTGCAGCATCATGCCCTCAATCATTACAGCCAGGCAGGCTGGTGTTTGCAGGCCAGTTTTTCACTGTGCTTTAGCTTCTCACCCCTTGTGGGATTACAGAAGGAAATGGAAACACAAAGTTGGAGCACTGGCAAGTGAAGCTGGCAGCAATGAGCAGCTCCCCAGCAGTCTGCAGTGCCATCCTGTCCCCAGCCTCTCCCTGTCTATGTGTCATTCTAACATAGCCTATGTTCTAGTTTTGTGTTTATTTTCCCCCAGTTTTCTACCCTGAGGCACAATTCAGTTCTGACACCAGCACGTTGCTTTGCTCTCCCCCAGCCCAGAGCTCCCTGTTGCTGATGGGGTGCAGCAGCCACCCTGGGATGGGTGTTACAATTCTACCACAGGACAAGCAGAATGCCTTCCAGATATGTAGTGCAAGATATTTGGAACAGCTACAAAAATGTGGAAATGCAAGATGGTGTGCATATTAGATTGGAATACTGATTAGATCCAGAAATAAAGGGCTAGATTAGCTAAAGTAGTTGGGAAGCCAGCATTTTGTGTCATTTATTATTCCTTGGCTAGCTTGAATTGGAAGAGGAACTGACTGAATGTTTAAGTGACATGTTGTGACATACCAGTGCTGTTTGTGTCAGAGGTTTTGGCAGAGGACTTACAGAGAACAGGGAGCAGGCATGCCTGGTGCAGCGTGTGAGAGCCAGGCAGCAGAGGCACTGGGAGTTTGGGGACAGAGGTTGGTGGTGACAACCTGCATATGGAGGCACCTCGAGCCACCCACCAGGAAGGACTGCAGCCCCTGCAGGGCTTTGAGCACTAAACACCTGCTGCTAATATACTTGCATGAGGGAAAGTGGTCAAGGCTTATGGAGGAAGCTCTCCTTGGAAAGACTTCTCTGCAGGAAAAGTGGGATATGCCAAGACAAAGCCTGAAAGGTTGCTGAGGGGTGATGTCTCCCTGGCCTCCGTCCTTTCATATACAGCTCTTCTTGCTCACTCAGCCACTTGTTGGGTATTTCTGAACATTACCATTTAACCACCTCTCTGCCAGCTTCTCCTGAGCCCACCAGAGCAAGGCTGGCATGTTAGTCAGCATTATCGCCTGCTGGAAGCTGGGGATCAGAGGGACTTTGCTATTAATATCCGGGGTTTCTTGCTCTGCAGACAGCTTTCTCACCTCTCCCGAAGTGTCACAGGATGAGGACCAGTGCCACTATGACAGCACACAATCTCAGCATGTCAGCCCCAAGGTCTCAGGAAGTCCTGACCAGAGAAAAGGGTGATTGCACACAGTGGGGCCTGGTTTGCAGCAGTGCTGCAAACAACCGCTTGTTTCTTTTTTAATTTCTTTCCTCTGAAAAGAGAAAGATGCTTGTGAACAGCGAAAGCAAACCATTCACTGATTAAAGAAGGGGAAGGTCATGCCATCTGTATAACGTGATCTGGAATGTAATCATGTATGTGATTTTAACCTGAGTAGTTTCTGTCTTCTGTAAGACTAAATCTCCAGTTTGCTGGAAGTAAATCCATCAAAGTCCAGCCAAATAGATTGGTGGTTTGAAGTGTTCTGATGTACACACACTAAAGCATGCCTGGGGGGGCAGTGTCCCAGCCTGTATTTCCTGAGACACTTGTAGTTAAACATCACCTTTACTTCAGGAAGTGTCAGATATCAAGCCCCAGTACTGCAAACACGAAGGTGGTCATTCTCCAATCAAGACTACAGGGAGGGCCGTGAGGCCTGTCAGATGTCCAACCTGAGCACAGTTGTCATTCTGAGGCAGTTAAGTGATATCCCCAGCAGCCCATCCCACTGCCTTTGTCTTCTCCCGATGAGAGCAATGGCTGCTGGATGCAGCAAGCTGGAGGGGACACCTGAGTAAAGGGAAAATATGGCAGAGAAAAGAAGCAGCAAAGCCCTTTCTGTGCATAAAGGTGAGAAACAGACTCTGCAACTTATTCTACGGTCATTGTAAAAACACACAAAGTTTGGCATTTTACTCTGATCCTGTTGGCCCTACCAAGACAATACTGAGGCAAGGGGGATGCATGGATTTATCCTCTTTGTATTCCTTTTCCTGGCAGCTGGACCAGCCTAGAACATGAATTTCAAACTCTGTAATTAATTATATCTACATCTTTCATTCCTACAGAATGCTGACAGATTAAGGATGCGATAAAGACTCTTTTGTTATAATAGAAAAGGGCTTGTATGGGTTTTGCAATGAAGATATGATAAAGCTCTAAGAGGGCTGTACAATTTTATGCTAATCCCTGAGAAGCAGATCAATATCAAGGCAAAAGGCATAATGTTTTTACAAAAGGAGAGATCAGCACAGATGTACTCAGATGAGAGGCAAGGCTACAATCAAGTTGCCAGGTGATGTTTGTCGTACAAATCAAATAAGAAAAGATTTTCTCTTGCAGGCACAGTAATCTTTTTTTTGTTCTTCAGGAACCATAGATGTTAAAACTGGAATGAGCCAATCTGAACTGCCTACTACATCAGGTCTCTGAACTGCTGATTGCTCTGTGTTGATGCATGGAGATTTATATTGCCTGGAGACCACTCACATACGCTTATGGACATCATTAAAAAATTAAATAACATTTAATCATGCGCCTCATGCAGAATTCATCAATGACAGTGGATATTTCAGACAAGAATAGGTTTTCCCCTGCTGTAAATCAGTACAGAGCAGTAGGATAAAAAATAATAAGATGAAAAAGTATGAATATCTAATTTGGAGTGAGCGAAGTAATCAAAAATGATGGTTCCTTGAGTAAAAACAATTGGATTTTGTAGACATGCCTGGAATCTGTTATACATTTGTGTCTTTGAGAAACATATTGACTGAATTACCGCCTAGTCACAGCTCATAAATTAAGTATATTTCTGATCTATTTTACAGGAAAAAAAGGGGAAGCAGAAAGGGAGCCTACAGATAGGACCTGGCTCTGTGAAGGCATTCCATGCATTGAGTGATTGCATATTCTCATTTGATGAGCACAATGTCAAGAACAATAGGATTAGATTTCAATATTAGTCGTGATACAACTGATTAATTCCATAGGCACTACAGAATATTTTCTTGTAGCCCTGGGCTATCTCTCTCCTTCCATCCAAGATGTCCTCACTGGCCGATAAGCATCCCATTCTCCACTTTGTTGAAGATGGTGATGGAGAGGAGCATGGGGAAGAGAGCTGGCTGTCACCTCCAGCACCCTGACCAAGCAAGCAGAGCTGAGGAGAACTGCTGAGCAGTGGAGTAGGGAGGAGAATGGCAGCAAGCAGGTTGGGTGGGCAGGATGAGAGGCTCTGGGAGCAGGGCTTGGGCTGGAGGGAAGGGAGCTGTAGCAATCTCTGCCCTGGGGACACAGCAGGGCTGTGTGCTCCCTGTCTATCAGGGATTCCCACATCAGATATGCTTGCTTGACAAGCCGAAAGGCATCTCTTAAAATCTCCCCCGACTGCCACAGCCCTGCAAACCCCAAAGGTTGCTGAATACATAGCAGGTAGGGCAGCTATCTCCATCACTGTCAAGGCTGAGACATGTCCCTAGTGCTGCTTTCCCAAGCTCGCCCTTCAGAGACAAGTCAGCTGCAAGTGGGCTGGGTGCTGCTTCTTTTGTTCCCAAACAAACACTTCATAAATCCCGCCAGATACACATCTGCACACACAATTACACATCCATCACCAGCAAGTTAATTTGAGGAGAGCAGCACAGGTGTGAGAGAAGCACTTGTAGCCTGCACAATATTTTTTTTAAGAGCTTCAGCAAATGCAGTGCTCCATATGCCATGGGAGTCCAAACTAAAATGTCCCCCCGTCATACAGGAAGTTTCAGGAGAGTTAAATGCTTTGAATTTAGGGACCCATAGTTCTGGGTTTACATGAGCACGTTCTATTTTCAGCCTACAACTTTTATTTAAATGAGGGGGGAATTGGAATTTGGTCTTCTTCCAAAATTTGCAGATGTCAAATACATTTTCCCTCATCAGACACCTTCACACTGACTCCAAAGTCATTATACACACGTATACACATGCATGGCCTCTTACAGTGGCCATGCTCAAGGTAGACCCTGTGCCTGTGCTGCCCTGTTAACATGTTTCTCGGTAAGTCATATGCATTGTAGGTACTGATTTACTGCACTTATCTGTACAGCACACATTACAAGTTTAGTTTGTCTTGCACTCCACAGAGTTAACCAAGACTGGTGTGCACTGTCCTGGTCAGAGAAATCTAATTGACTCTGCGCGTGTATTTTGTATCATTATTTCCATTGCGGATTCTCTACCTGGAGAAATAGGGGCCACTGGTGAATAACCTGACTAAATCATAGGCATGACTGGCATTCCACGCATTCTGCCCAATGCAGCCCCAATGTAGCTGGGGGCAGTCGGAGGCGGCTGTGCAATCCCTCAGCCTCTGCTGGCTCATGCAGTCATGCACTGCGGGGGATTCCTGGTAAATCAGCAATTGATGTTGCCAGTTATCACAGAGCTCTCATTTCCTGAGATCTGTAAAGTGAAGACATTAGCTGCTAATAAACGGAATGTTTACTTAATTTCCTCCACCCGTTCAGTTAAAAAGAAAAGATAAAAGCAAAACAAACAGTGCTAAGTGTATTATGATGGGGTTAGCTAATTGAACTCTTTGGCAATTTCAGAGATGCATAACTACACAGCCTCATTGGCAGAACATAATTGCATATTTGCGCAACTGCATGAAGCAGCAGAAAGCTACATACCTGGAGTTTAGTTAAAGGTTTCTTTGTCAGTGAGAAACATAATTCCTCATAACTTTGGGAATTTGGATGTCATCTTCCAAGCTCGTTCTTCTTTCCAGAGAAGTATTTCTCTGATGCCACCGCTATGCCTTTCAGTGAGGCTTTGCCTCTAAAAGTCCTTGAGCAGCATTCACAAGCAAAAGAATGGGGATGGCTTGTTCCTGCTGCTCATTTAGGGTATGCCAAACCAGACCCTGCTTTGGTAAGTGTTCCAGCACCCTAAGGTGATCCCTGAGGCTCCAGAAGGACCAAAGCACAGGCTTAGCCTTGCCAAATCACTGGCATGACTAGGGCTTCCAAATCCAAACCACACCAACCAACCTTACAAAAGACCCACGTCTCCTGATAGAAGTAAAATGTGCTTTGCACATTCCTTGTCCTAGTAACTCAGAAAGAAGTTTGACATTCTTGCAGTATTATCTCCCAGACCTTCCTTACTCCTACAAATTTCCATACTCAGCTTTTAGGAGGGGAATGTATTTTCCCCAGTGAGTGATGGCTGAGCAAAAATGAGATTGTTATAAGGCATGTTGCCATTTTAATTATACAGGCTACTGTGGTAAAAGCAGTGAGTTAAATTTATAACAGAAACAAAACTTGTACAGGCAGGAGATGATAAATACCAATACTTGACAATGACATATTTTTACAGTAGGGATAATTCAGCATTCCCCTTCAATGAAACCACATTCAAAATCTAAGCCGTTGCTTGATCTAATCTCTGAAAGCAGCCACTATTTGCATCACCTGCAGTAACAAGAATGTGGACGTGAACAGCACTGGAGAACCCGAATGACAGGATTAACCCCAAGATTTCTACTAGATTTCTTCTGATGTCATAGCAGGACTTCCTTTTTCTCAGAGGAGAGATCATCTTTCTGCTCTTGGGAAACTAAATCAGATCTCCTATGAATTGAGCACATTTGCCCTCTGACTGGATGATAAAGTTGCAGACAGCAAACCTCCTTCAAATGTCCTCAGAGAAGTCATCTATGTAAGCCTGAGTTCAAAAGTTAGGGCAGTCCTCCCAGGCCTTGCCATTCCTCAAAACCAATGGGAAACATGAAGCCAGCCTTGTGCCCAGCCATGTGAGGGACACAGAGGTGACTAGTGGTGAGGGATTTGCCCTTGCTTGGCCACAGGTGCCCAGAAGCAACAAGAGACATGAGGAGTGGGACAGGGCTACACTGTGCTCCTTGAGCACCTGACACAATCTGGGACCAGGCTTTGAACTGCTAAGAAGCAGGTTGCCCAGAGAACCTGTGGATGCCCCAACCCTGGAGGCTTTCAAAGACAGGTTGCATGGGGCCCTGGGAAGTCTGAGGCATTGGAACTTGTTGATCTTCAAGGTCCCTTCCAATATATGCTGTTCTATGATTCTGTGAAGAAGCATTTTTCCTTAGATCTGAGCTTAATTTATCACTGTTCTTGAGCTGCTTTAGCAGCCTGAGAATTACCATTGCCTTGTTGATCTTCCTCTGTAGACTCTGTTTTGGAAAAACAATAGCAATGGCTGGGTTTCAGAACCACTGTTCCCATAAGCATACAGCCTGTTTTTGTCCTTCATGCAGGGTGTATAGGTCACAAGTTGTATTATTCTTGTTATTTCTAAATCAGCTCTTCTAGGTGTGTCTCCTGCCTTTTATAAGTGAGAATGTTATGTCTTGCAACTGAGCAGCTATCTAGATATTAGGGTTTGGGTTTTTGTTGTTGTTGTTGTTGTTTTTTTGTTTTGTTTTTTTCCCCCAGTTTCTCATGCTTGTGGCATCTCTGCCTGAGCACAAAGCTCAGCCAGAGAAAATGAACCCATCCCTGCTTGCTCCCTCTGCAAAGAATCCTGTGGGCTTGAAGCTAGTCCAGTAATGGTAAATGTAGAATGAATCTCTTGGAAATGGATAAAACTGGGACCAAGGAGCAAAAATTTAGCAGATAATATAGAAGATAACAGAGAAGAGGCTCAGCTTTCTTTTGGCCTCTAAGACACTCGGCTTTTACTCTAGGGTTTCCCATTGGCATGGGAAGGATCCCCCATAAGAAGAGCTCTTCCCACTATTTTCTGAGCAAGCTGTGGCTCTCAAGCCGGGAAGACAGAGGCAGTTTCCCAGCACTCCTTGTGACTGCCTGCTGTCATCCTCTGGGTGCCCAGGGACTGGCTTGGCAAGTTTGTCAGCTCCTACTGCCTGCCAGAGGATACTGGTTAATTGCTGTTGGATTGCTGTGCGATGAGCAGGTTAGATAGCAGGACTATTAAGCACTGTTCCACCACCACCCCCAAACCAGTATACCAGATACTTCCTCTAAAAGTACAGTTTCTTCCCCGTTCTAATGAATGTAACTATTTTTAAACCTCATATGCTGCTACAGTATAGTATTTAAGCAATGGGAATAAATGGTCAGTGCTAGATTTTATTGCTCAAGTATAAGTTATCACATAGTGGAATCTGGTAATTAGCCAGAAAAAAAGGAAGAGGTAAGCAATTTTTTTTTTGTATTTTTCAGTTCAGTCAGATGTAATAATGATTTTTCCAAGCCTTTCAGCCAGTTTCCTTAATGTTATCCCCACAATGCATTAAGACTCCTGTTCAGCAAAAAAAAAACAACAACAAAAAACAACAACAACAAAAAAACCATAAACACATGCATAACCCCAGCAAAACAATCAGCAGCTGCTTGTGTTAACTTTTAAGATTAATACCTTACTGAAAAAGGGCTTCAGCAACTCAGGAGCAGTCATGCTTAGTGGACTCAGTATCAGCACACTATTTCAGACTGCTGGTGGAATCCCACCTATTAAAGTGCTGAACTTCACTGTTTCAAAGCCAATTTGCAGGAGGAAATTTAGGAGGAAGATTGGTAAGACACAGCAGCACAGGCTGCACAGAGGAGCTGTGGTTGCCCCTTCTCTAGAGGTGTTCAAGGCCAGGCTGGACGGGGCTCTGGGCAGCCTGAACTGCTGGGTGGCTGCCCTGCCCATGGGAGAACTAGATGATCTTTAAGGTCCCTTCCAACCCAAACCATTCTGTGATTCTATGATTCTATGATTCAGCCATCATGATCTGATGGCTCAGGGCCATCAGATCCACGCCTCCCCTTACTCTGCCACCCCACAGCATCCAGGGCAGAACATACCAGCAGTGATCCCTAGGGTGCCGTTTCCACAACACCAATATCCAGGCAAGGATCATGTTTTGCAGGGCTGAAGAGGCTGCACTACTGCACAATACCTGCATTGCCACAGCAGACACAGCCATTCCCAGCAGCTGGGAGGAGTGTTTTGACAGCAGAATCTGCCACTATCTGTTGTCTTTGATTTTACTAGCAAAGTTGCTAGCAAAGTGACAAAAGGAGCATCAGATAGAATACATCCATGGCCAAGTTCACCATCTTTGATTATTCTATACCCTCTGCCAAGCATATCCTTGCAACACAGCTATCCGAAAGACTGGAAAGCCATCATTTCACTTGGGAAACCTTAGGAATGTCTGGGCCTTAGTCCATTACTAGTTTTTGCCATCAGTGTGGGAAACCCACAGCGATAGCCACTGCAGCTCTGTGGGCTGGAGTCCCACGGCACTTTGCTCAGAGGAATGCTCATCTGTTGATGTTACTTGTTTCATTACGAGCCATGCAAGAGGACTTCTTTGCTACATGTCCCTAGGTTAGACTGTAAAAAACAAAACCAAACCACAACACTCACCTTTCAAAGACAAAAAATGACTCCATGAGATATTCTAATC
Source organism: Perdix hodgsoniae (assembly GCA_035772895.1). Classification (NCBI taxonomy): domain Eukaryota; kingdom Metazoa; phylum Chordata; class Aves; order Galliformes; family Phasianidae; genus Perdix; species Perdix hodgsoniae. The sequence goes on along the minus strand of JAPSGF010000056.1, from coordinate 2,050,928 downwards.
TCAGTGTAGGTCTGCTGGATTATTATCATTTATAATTAATTTTCTAAATGTTGTGACATGCACTGATTTTTTGTCTGTAAGAATACTGGAGAGTTGCAAGAATCAGGAGGGTTTGCCAAGACATCTGTATCAAGGTTTCCAGTGTAGACAAGGAATATGTCTCCTACCTGGGAGGTTGTGTTTTAGCCAAACATATTTTGTCTGCCAGGGCTATGGCAGCCTTAGTTCTGTTTCAGCATGGGCTTTAGCTCTTTTTTTTCAAATAACAACATAAATTTTGAATATTAATGTATTTTCCACTGTGAGACGGTGACTAATTAATGGGGAAAAAGCACTTAGAATTCACTCCTGTCAGTATTTTTTCTGTTTAATGGTTTGTCTCAGTTTGTACTCATCTGAACACCTCACAGCCTGGAGCAGCTTGGTGCTTCCTGTGTCCCAACACCAGAACATCAGTTACACTGAGCATTTTCTACCAGTGAGCGTAATAACCGAGGTCTACATCAAGCTGAGCCAGCCAAATTTAAATGCTATGATTAACAAGCTGATGTCTAAATGCTGTTACTTACCAAACAGCCCACTAGCCTAGAGAAAAGCTTGTTGGGCTGCAAATGGAGAGCAGAGTCAGAGCTGCTTAAATTCCTGCACTTGCGTCATGAGCTTACGCCACATACCGCACCCAGACGAAAGCTTCAGAAGAACTGTACTCTTGGAAGAACAGTTTGTTTTGTTGCCTAAGATGCAAATTAAACTAATGTTAGCTACCTTTTTTCTGTTTGTTTAATTAGCAGCCCACCTTCTTGCCGTGCTACAAGTACTTTTCTCCCTCTGCTGCTCCTTAACGGCAGTGGTGATGTCCCACCAACATGGTTCTGTTGTTTCTAGTTTGAGCATGGACCAGGCGAGGTATCTTTACAGGTTTCTAATGGCATATGCATGCAACTTGGCACTTTTTTAATCAGACTATGCAGAAAAGAAGTGTTCATTCTTAAGGGCAGAGCAAATTCTTCAAGGTGTTTTAATGTCAAGGCGGGTCAGCCAGACTAATATTAGCACTAATTACCACTCTGACTCTTCTTATCTTCCTTACCTGCAGCCCCTTTCTTGCCTGAGACAGAATGCATAATAAAGTGCTTCCTATCTCACCACATCATCTCGTTAGCAGCATAAGGAGGCATGCTCAGCAGCAGTTTCAATGCATGGGTTTGGAGTGCGGAGTCTGACCTAGGTATTGTTCAATGAATCTGTGATTCAACATTCATTAGTACCAGCCCTGTATCCACCAGACCATCTGGCAGTATAAGATTGATACAGGTCAGAAGCAAGTCCTCAAGAACATTTCTATCCTGTTGTTAACTGTGTGCTTTAGGGAGTCTGCCAGCTTGAACCACGACTGTGTCTTGGCCGTCCTGGTGCAGCACTTGCCCTCTCTTTTTGGTTGCCTTTGTGTGGCTGAGTAACATTGTCCCAGCTGCACTGCAGGGACCTTCAGAGGTGGCACCTACAGAGATCAGCCTTCCAGTTTTAAGGCCAGCTCATGTGTTTCCATGGATCACCTGCAAATATTCTTAGGGAGAAGTTTGGCACTGTGTCTACCAAGGTATTTCCAAATCATGCCAAGTAGCAAGATGAATCTACTCCTTTCTGCGTCCCTAAACCTTCTGCTGTCCCCTACACCTGATTCACACAGATCCCTCGGATTAACCTAAATTTCCTGATGCTTTGGCTGTTGATGAATGGAGCCAGCCAAAGCATTAAGGAAAGAGTCATCCACCTCTCACTGCTACTGACTGCTGTTCTGCTTTAGCATGAAAACTGGACAGCCAGCAAAACAGCTTCAGAGCTGCTTTATGCTATGCAGTAGTTTCTCCATATATGTTACCTACAGGGAATGGGCACAGTGTGTCAGGCCTTGCTCATGTGAGCATCTTCAAGACTGGGCCACCGAGGAAAGCCAGATGACTAACACTTGCCTTTCTCTGTTTGTGACAGCCAAGTTCACGGACAAAACTCTTGGCTCAGCTGAGGCTGGTAGCTATGCTTGAGACCATCAGAATTCATTTAAGATGTGTGGAAAGTGGCCTTTTTCCCTGCAGATGCAGATGGAGCACCTGAGCCATGTTGTCAGCACTGTGCATGTATGAGTTCAGGCACAGCCATGACTGGAAACTGAGGCAGCAGATGAGGATAAAGTCTGATCTCCGTTTTGGTGAGCGTGCAAACAGAAGAGAGTCAAACCTGCTTACAGAGTAGCATGGCAACATGCAGAGGCCATGACCTTGGGGTGTAAGTCAGAACAGACTGTGGGAGGTCCTGTCAAAGGCCTACAGACAATAAGCACTTCAGATCTGCTGGGAAAATGTTATCTGCCATTAGCACAACTGAATCAGCAGAATGCACTAATGTTCCATGGCTCTTAGATTTTTGACACGGTGTGTGGTGACCAAAGTTTCATTTCTGGACTCATGGGGCCATGGCCCACAGGAATCCAAAGTAACTGATTTTGGCCTTTTCCATGTAGGTAAACTTCTGCTTAACAAGAAGTGACTAAACAAACAAACAAACAAAAAAACCCAAAGCAAAATACAGTAATAAAACCGTTTACTGTGAAATAGATGACTAATCTATATGCTAAGAGTAGAGGATTTAATATTAATAGGGAAACTTAGGAAAGGCTGGGAGATAAAAAGTTGCTACAGCTGATTAGTAGGAAGAGACGAGTGCCTTCTCACCATCCTTTTTATTTTGGGTATGGTTCAGAAATAACTCATCAGCTCATGTATTTAAATGTCAGGAAAAGGCTTCACATAATTCGTCCCACCTCATAACCAGAAAGATGGACAAGGAGGGGAGGTGCTGGTAGGATTTGCAGGTTTGGCCCTGAGCTGCCCGTGTACAGTGTCACCACTGTGCTGATTACTGAAAGCTGAATCACCAATAAGTGAATGGCCCCTGCCAAGAATTGCAAACATTGAGCTGCTGCGAGAACAAAAGTATGCAACAAAAGTTCACTTCCAACTCTTTGGGTAATAGCATGCTTTGAAAGGGGGAAGGGGGCTTAAGAAGCAATTTTTCTTCCATGGATTTTCCACCGAGGGCTATTAAATGCAAACACACCTCATCTTTCTCACAGAAACCCTGAGCCAGAAACTGTTGGAAGCTGGAAAATTGTTCCAGGGAAATACCACTACATGCAGGCCCTCCTCTTGCATTCTCCCTGGGTACTTGCCCCTGATTCCTGTCCAAGGCAATGCATTGGGCTATAGACACTGGTTTGATCCAGTGTGTGGCTTCTCTTGCCTTCTTGAAGAAAGGAAATCTAATTAATTTCAATTTGAGGCCTTCTTCATTACCTTTATCCTATTAAAGGGCTGGGGTCTCATTTATCAACTCTGAAACAAGGGAAACACTTTGCACTTCAGCCTTGCAGGTAGCCCAAAGTGTGGCAGAAATCAGGAACGTTTGTGCTTGGCACTGTTACTGAATTTCACTTTGACATTCAACCATGTATTACTGAATATTCTTCCCTGACTTGATTATTCTAAAAAAAATTAGGGGAGCTGTACTGTAATTGCTATTCACTTTTTGTTGATCATCACCCTTCAGTTTCATTCCTCTCCTTAATCCACGAGCAGAAAAGGTGGAGGCAGGCTGCTGCCATGAGGCTGCAACCTTCCCAGCTTCAGAAAGCATCAGAAAATCAGTGGGCACACCTGCCATAAACTTAACAGGAATTAATGCAGTTTAAAATAAAATGGAAGGACTAGATGTGCAGTCTTATAAAAATAAAAGGAAAATAGGTTATCTGGCATTGAATAGAAACCAGGCATCCTCCTGAAAAAGAAGTGTTTGTAAATCTATTTTTGTTCCACGTGGATGTCTGAATCAATGGAGCCAGCTAACTTTCAGGCTAATAAAACAGAGGTAGGAAAGAATTCAAAAATCAGACCAGAACAGAATGGGAGGAGAGGGTCAGTTTGCTAGCATCCAGCCCGGCTAGCCTGCGTTGCTAGTTATCTGAGAAAATTCAACCGGAGTAAAAGTGGTACTTGTATTTTTTGAGTGCTGGGAATTGGTGCTCTTATTCTGCATACATCAAGTGGGCTTTTGTTGGATATATAGATATGTAAATACACCTCTCCTCACAGTTTTCTCTGAAGTAGCTTCAATGCATCTTCATTATCACTCAACACATAGATAGATAATCCTTGCCTTGCCTACCTTAGGATGTGTAAACGGGAAAGATGTTAGCATACCAAGTCTTTGTGATCATCTCCATTCATTCTGACAGTTGTTAAAGGTATCTTATCGAAAATAACAACGAAACAGCACCCCATGGATCAAATCATAAGCAAGATGTAATATACCAGGAACCCATGTGGGTTTTAACATCTGGAAAAGAGACATTCTGGAGCCAACTGCCTCCCTGTAAAATATTGAAGGATGGTTGGTTCTACCTGGCATTCTTTCATGGTCACACCTTGGGGTGGAGTGTGCCTGTTGGGAGTTTTACTGGAAATAACTTTGTTTTTGGAGAAGGTGTAAGAGGGAAAATTAACTACCAAGCAACTTCTGCTGCTCTAGAGCTTTTCAGTCATTTATCCCAGAGCAAGCAATGAAGCAGCTGCTGGAAGCAAAGAACAAATCAAATCAATGAAATTAGTTATAGTCACTTTCTTTTGCAGAATGTTTCCTCCTCTTTTCTTCCATATCCAGCTGTCTGAAAATTAATTCAGAAATCCCCAAATTTGTTCTAGAAAAGATTCCTATAACTGTGTGAGATATACTTTTCAGAACAAATATTTTTTTCAGTGACCACCTCAACTGCACTACAATGTCCCCTGCAATGTCTTTCATCTTTCCATGCAAAGCTTCGTTCTGAAGTCACTTTTATGTGTGTGCATAAGTGTTTATGTATATGTACATGTATATATTCCAAAAAGATTTTCTATTTTAGAACTTCTGGTCTGCCTAAAGCATTTCACCGCCGGCACATTTCGCAGCATGGCCATGCCTTCTGGTCCTGCCAAGCATGTGTTTCTCCAGGGAGGGCAGGGGATGAGATAGCTAAGAAACGTTGAATGTCCCCAGGGTCTGGCTCCCAGCCTTAATTCATGCAGCTTGCTGCAAGCAAAGATGTGAGTAACACTTCCCATCTTGGCTCCACCCCAGAGATTAATGACTTTCAGTTTTCATTCTATCCTGACCTGTGTTTCAGACACTGGGAGAGCTGAAGAGGCTTTCATTTAACTTGTTTCCAGCTCATACGACGGTTTTGGAAAACAGACTCCTCACTTTTTTTTTTCTTTTTTTCCCCTTTTTTCCTTTTTTTTTTTTTTTTCCTGAGGTGACTAGGCCAAACTCAGGATCCAACCCAAAATTCTGATAATGTCAAATCCTTTCTTAGTGCATAGAATCATAGAATCCGTAAGGTTGGAATGGACCCTTAAAGGTTGTCTAGTCCAATTCCCCTGCAATGAATACCACAGCAAGATCAGTTTGACCACAGACTTGAAATACTCCAGGGACAGGGCATTCACCACATCGCTGGGCAACCTGTTCCAGTGCCTCACCACCCTCACTGTAAAAGGCTTTTTCCTTATATATAACTAAAAAAAGGATTTTCTGTGATAATTTAAGAGTTTTCTAAGTCAGTACACTGAGAAAGAGTAGATGACCCTTCTATATGCAGTTCATTTAACTGTGTATAAACACATGTAAATACATGTGCACCATATATATATACATATGAAACTAAGGTGAGCAATAAGTAGGACAGTGTACAAGAAACTACATAAAATCCCAACTTTCACATCAGAAACATTAAGTTAATGCACCAAATTTGCACAGAAACCCAAATCAGAGTGCAATTAAAAATTGTTTGTTTGTTTCCCATCTCTTATAAGAGACTTTTGACTTTTGTTTGTGAAAGGGCTTTAAAAAGTACTGTTTTATTGGACAGACCTGAATATTTGCCTATTTGTTAGTCATAAAGCAGTATTGACCAAAACAAAACAATACAAAACAAAACACAAAAATGGAGTATCTTCTGAAGACTTAAAGATGAACAAAATTCTGCAGTCAAGCAATATTGTCTGTGCAAAATTCTCCTTTGTTCCCAAAATAAGCGAGGTGTCAGTTAAAATCCAGTTCACACAAGGTCATAACGATCTCTCCTTCCACAAATTGCACTGCAATTTTAAAGGAGAAAAAATAATCCAAGCCCTCCTCTTGGCTGTGCTAGCAGTAATAACACAGCGCTGTGGAGGATGGTCATTCAGAAGACAGATAATCAAAATCGGTAAGCAGTTTTTCACTGGCTCAGTGCGACAGCCAGAGTTCATAGCACAGAGAGGCAAATGGAGGATTACGTGGAGACCCAAGGAAAATTACCAGCTCACTGGTCTGAACTTGATCCTTGCAGCTTGGATAATTTAGTGCTATAAAAAAGTAGGTTGCTTTGTTTTCTCATCCGGACTTTGCATCCGTTGCAAGCTTTGTTGAGCTTTCCATCATCACAAACTTCAGATTCAAAAATCAGTGCCTGTATTTCTCTTTGAGATCTCGTATCCCTCTGGCCCCCATTTGCTTTATCCCTTTGTATGAGAAGTCCCTGAAGCAAACTGCTGGTAAAATATTAATAAACTGACTGTGGAAAGTATGCAGTAAGCAAATAGGTGCAGGTGAGAACATCCTGATAATTGCTTAGCATTGTAAATACCCAACGGATTTCAATTTAATGTTATAAGTACAGAAGTCTCAATATTCCTGACAATTGCTTATCCACTGTTTCATTTTTTCTTTTCTTCTTTTATTATTCTTATAGGTTAAAAAGTTTTTTTCTATCAGACCCACAGTGAGTGGATGAGATCCATAAAATATGCTTACCATTCATAAAAGTGCCAGGCTTTACTCTTATTGAAAAATGTAGTAGTGATGAGTAATAGAAGGATTCCTCCCTTTGTGGAGGTGGAGAACAGCTCGTAACATTCCAGACTTCTTTTTTTCAGTACCACTCCTGTATTTTAAGAGATCACATTTATTCTTGCTTGCTTTTCTGTTTTGATTGAAGCCAACAGACACAGGCAAGAATTCAAACCTGCGTAAATCTCTTTCTGCAAGGTTTTGTAGGTCCTCAGCTTCTCACTGAGACATGGGAGCTTGACCTGAATAAAAATTTGGTCTTCTAAGTAGTCAGTGTCAACACAGCTGCTTTGCAGGTGTTCATTGCATTTTATTTACTAGATGTTCTTTATCGTCTGTTTGTTTTTTAATAATATAAAATCTATTAGTTATATAGCATTGGCATACAAGAAATCCTGAAATGATTTTACCATTTGGAAGTTATTAATGTTACAATATTGGCTGCATTACTTTAGCACTCACCTCTTCACCATTTCTTTCCATTTTTTTTTGAGCCATCAGCTGCTCCCCCTTGCTCTGGAGCCAGAATCTCTGAAGTCTCTGCATCCCTGGCAAGCGGGTTTTCATGCCCATTAGCCAGGATGCAGCTAAATATGAATCTTCTTCATGTGCTGAGAGTATTGGGGTGGGTGATGCTCTGATGTTTGACCTGCCGTGCATCCCTTCCAGCTGCACCCCCCCCCCAGGCTGCAGCTTCCACAAAATGTGCATCTGCAGGTTTCAAGCAATTGCTCCAGCCCAAATCTCACCCATTAGGCAGAATCCTTAAAGACACATTAGATGTAAGCCAAGAAGCACTGATGAAGCAAGGAAATTAAGAAGAAAACGGAATCAAATGCATGGCCTGTCAGTGTGGCCGCTCTTGGCTCTTGCTCTTCCTTAGCTCAACTGAGGCGAAGCCTCTTCATTTTATTTGCTTGACGGTGAAAAGTGCGCCTGTGCCAAGGGTCAGCACAAGGCCTGTAGATCATTTCAGACCTTGGACTGGCCTTCTGGGCAGAGGTGAATTTTGCTGAGAGGTGGGTAATTTCCCACCTCTTGTGTTTGGTGCCATGTGGAAAAATACCTCTGCATAAAAAATAATAATAAAGCAACAAAATATCTCCCTATTTACTTGAAAGGTCCAGACAGGATGGAATTTTCCTTTTCTCTAAAATTACCCATGTGATCTGTGTAGCATTGTAATTTTGATCTATGTCTGTTAAGGATATACTCCTACTCCCACCAGCCTCTGTGCCTAACATTGCTTTGACTGCAATGAAAGAAAAGCCCTCGAGGCAGAGGAAGCAAGACCTCCATGGAAAGAAAAGCAATTAGAAGAAAATTCTAGCTTCATATTTGTGGTAATAAAAGAGAACAGCTCAGATAAAAATGAATCAAGGAAACATGAATGTTTGAGGTCTCCAGGCAGAGTTTATGGTGAGGAAATAAGTTGTTTCCTTAACGCTCTCTTAAATGTTAGACTAAGAAATCAAGGTTTGATTCAGTAATAAATTAGTTGGTTTGCACAAAACCTGATGCATTTAAAATCTAGCATCATAAATGTCATTCACTGATGCTGAATGGAGGAATTGCAGAGTCTATCAAACACCTTCAAGTAGGTCATCTTTTAGGGATTAGTCTAAGTTGTTATCTGTTGACATTTCACATGTGACATCATAAGCTTCTTAAAATGAATGAAATTCCGTTTCTTTTTCTATTCTTTTCTTTTTTCCTTTTTTCTTTTTTTTTTTTTTTGGGTTGTTTTGTTTGGTTTTTGGCTAAGAGAAAATGAGAGCTAAAATCTTGCAAGGCAGAAAGATTTGCTAAACTGGCCACTGACATGAGTCATCTCCTGTTTTGGGTTCCTACTTCTACAGAGCCTGTTGGTCACGGGTGCTTCTTGGTTTTTGTTTTGTTTTGTTTTCTGAAAATTGGATATTTTCTCTCAAAACATGAGACATGATAGGAATGAGCAGAATACTCTTAAAATCCTTATCCGTCATCTTCCAATTGATGATGTATTGATCTATTATTTGTCAGAAGTTGTCCAGTTAGGAACACAGATGTGAGCTTGATCCTGCAACTTTCAATATCATTCCTACTACTGATTTCACGTGTGATCTTGAGCAAGCTACCTGTGCTTGATGCTCACAGGTGCTCATAGCTCGCCTCATCCTCTGGACACCATAGTCCCCGTTGAAATGATCCCTGAAGTGTTCTGTGCCTTGGTGCTGCTGCCTGCACATTGGATTCTCCTAAGGCAGAGGAGCACTGTCAGTGCAGTGGTCATGACTATGGTATCATCCACATTCAGAGTCAACCAGTGAGACCTACTCAGGGCATTATAGCAAACAGGTGTTTACCTTCCAGTTTGTAGTTCATTATCAGCCAACATGACTCTCTGAGCAGGATGTTATAATGGGACAGAATAGAGGGGCTGCAGCTTCTCCTTCCTTTCTTCTTCACCCCATACAGCAAGCACAGGCTCTGGTGTTCAGGACAGGAAGAGACAACACATACCTACAATTCAACCTGAATTTCCCTGATACTAGTCAGGGGAAAACAGGATTAAACAAATCACTGGATTATCATGAATGAGACTAATAATTCAACTGAGCACAGTAAATTAAAAAGAGAGATGCTATACAATAATGTTTACTGTGATGAAGCAGCATCATTTTATTGCATGTTCTGAATACTTAAGAGCCAATGCGCTGGCCATCTTGAATGCAGTTTAGGAAAGCATCCTCATGAAACAGTTTTCTTTTAAACCTTAACAGGAGAAAAAAAGAGCTAGTATGAGTAAGAGTATGCCAAGTATACTATTTATAAATGTCATTTATTTATATATCCTTTGTATATTTGTGTATTCATTGAGACCTTAATTTCTCAAGAAATTTATCTCTGCATATTATTTACTTGTCTGTAGTGGCTTCCCCTTTTGGACCAGTAAACATGTAATTGTTTAGAAACTCTGTGAACTTGCCAAAATATGAACTCATGCACATGGAAGGGGCAGAGTTCAGATTTCAATCTGGCCACTGAGAGCGGCACGTGCTGTCCTAAGCTGCTCTAGTCAAGTTGTTCATCTAAGTTGCTCTCCAGAGGCTGTTTTATTGGGAGAGAAAAAGGATCTGACTGCCAAGAGGGAGAATACTGTCTGTTGAGATGTATCAAGGCTTTAATAGGGAAAACAGAGTATTCTTTTTTTTTATTCTTCCTCCCCCTATTTTGAGGGCCTCTGGAAGAGAATATAATCTGAGAAGTGGTAAGTCCCTGTGGGGCCAAACTTTCCCCCTCTGGGTCATGCTCTGCTGGTCTTTCAACTCACTGTGCTGGACCACCAGTTCTCCTTTTTATTTTCTGTCATGGTAAACGATCTCCTAATTCCTGGGCCTTTTCCCAACACAAAATATTGTTTGACTTCAAAAGAAGAAAACAAGAAAGGAAAAAAAAAGAAAAGCGTATTCAAATGACAGGCCAGATAAAATGAGATATTTACCATAATACTTATTACTTATTGGAATAAGATTGTATACATTTTTAAAGTGTATTTAGTTCAGATGAAGTTAGAAAAAGTGCAGTTATAGCTCCTTACCTGATTTGCCAAAGGAAATCTTCAGTGTGGTGCCCAATAACTGGGTCTTCATTCTTTAGGGTGCCCAGAAAATGAAGAGAGAAGTTTTCCAGGGAGAAGGAAGAGGAGAAGCAGAAGGAGGAACTGAAGTCCTTGTCCTAGACTTGAACTACCCATGCCAACTTTGTGTGACACAACCTGAAATAGGCATCCACCAGGCAGCTGTAACCAGAATCTCAGTCTGCTTAACTGACACCAGAAGTAGAGACCACTTTTTCTCCAAGGATTTCTCTCTTAGTGTGGTGAATCTGGTGGGTCTTGGATCTGCCTTCTTATATGGGCCCAATGTCCCTTCAAATGAACTTACACGTGTGGCACAGCGGCAAATAAAATGTGGCTTCATTTTCCTACCAGGTAAGCATTCCACCATCCCAGCTGTAGCTCGTGGCTACCAGCAGCTATGTGGTGTCAGGATTTCGATCAAGTTTCAGGCTGCAAAATGCTAAAGTATGCTGCTGACTTGGAGTCAGCCAGAGCAGGCAATGAAGCAGAAACTGTGACACTTGTGAGCTGGGATCTGGAGAAGTTGTTCTGCAGCAGCTGTATATTTTGGCTTTTTTTGAAGTTTCAAGGACAGATCACAATACAGAGCATTACAGCATCTTAGAGCCTGACAGTGCAGCTTCTTTGCCATAGACAATCCGGCACTCAGTATTTCTCAGCATTCCCAAAGTCAGCAAACAAAACAAAAGCTGTTCTGTGAGCATGGGGAAGATGCAAGGGAGTCATGCGATGTGAACAGCACAGAAGAAAAGCTAAAGCTTTCCTCCACTCACCACATAATTTGGATGAGCAGGAACAGTTCACTGCAAGGAAACCACACTGTGAGAAGACCACTGCAGTTCCCTTCTGAAGGACACAGCAAGTTATTCATCAGGTTGTTTTCTTCTTCTTTCTTGTATAATTACCACAGGAAGCTTGCACCCCATCTCCAACACCGCACAAACCTCTGTCACAGCTCAGTGCATGGTGTGGGTAAAGGCTGGTAGGCTGGCAAGCTTCATATAACAAAAGGGCTGGCTGGGGGAGGACAGTATGGCACAGGATGCTAGGGTGCCATTGCTATGTTCTTTGAAATGCCTTTTTGACACATTTTGGGAGGTAGCACAGCAGACACATATGGCACCTAGCATACTTCTGGCAGTGTGGCAGGAATCCAGAGGAGTTACGAACTACAGCTCAAGTGGGAGAGGTTGCCACTGCTTGTCTCAAAGACTTGCATTATGTGCTCAGGTCAAACCCTCTGGGTAAAATCTATGACTAAAAAGAATCTCTGCAGGTGATTTTGTAATTCTTATATTAATTCAGTGCTATGTTTCATCTTGAACAACAGGTATTTCTTCTCAGACTAATTATGTCCTTCCCATGTGTCACAAGTGAGTCTTAGATCCAAACCCAGAAGGAGTCCTGGAGAAGGAATGGCAGCACTTTTAGGGAAGTCGCAGGGGGATGATTCAATAGCACTTCCTTGGCTGGTGTCAGTTCCATTGATTTCATATGAAATATCCGAACATTGCTGCTCACAAGAGTAGCAAAAAAGGTAGTTGCTATTCCCTGCAGATGTACTGGGATGGTGGTGGAGTGCAGTCTAAATAGGAGCCACAACCCAACCATTTACTGAGCTACAAGTCTGTTACAAATCACTCCAGCCTCTCCCCTGACAATATCTTCTGAAAGGAGACAACTTTATGGGCACCTCTATCTTCCTCCTTAAGGTGTGGCATGAATTCAAAGAGCATCTGAAATCTGATACAGGACTTCTACTGGGACTCTGACAACCAGCCCGCTTTTACACCTCTTTGATGTACAGAAGTGCCCTGTTGGCACACTTCCTCTCCTTCTGCATCCCTGGCTTACAAACATACGCAGGTTTATGGTCTTCCAAGGAGCATCCTACCAAGATGTCAGTGCATGTGTTATCTGCCTGCTATTAGTATTATTCCCCATCTTCCATCTTCTGCATTGCTGTTGACTGATTGTGTGCTGGCTGGCTGATTCTAACACATAGCTTGTTCACTGCCTTTAATTGATTGCAAGTTCATCATGCTTTGCCCAGTATCCTAAGCTACTAGCAGGTTGCTGTTAATTTCCATTTGCTTATTTAACATCACTATTTATTGCCGTCTTTCAGGTTTTAACAACGCCAAGTCTTGTACTGCTGTGTATTTTAGAAGGAGCTCTACTTCTCTTCAATCTAAGCCTTCAAAAACAGTCTGTGTTTTGAAATTATCACGGTGCAGACAATCCTTTACAGGAGCATGGATAGCAAGGTGTGAAAAAATGATGATCTGGAATCAAAGGCAGGGAAGCTCTTTGAGATGTGTCGATAAGAAGTGTGATACAGATGCTGCATTAAAGGGATTGGCAGATTTCTATCTAAGCTGTTCCTCCTCCTGGATGTATTCCTCTTTCAGTGTGAGTATTTCCTCATCCACACAGTTCCTGTGGCTGTGATGGAGCATTCCTAGACCACGTTTTGACCAGAGGTACACAGATATGGTTGACTTCCTGTTCACATGCCCTTCTCTGAAGCCAGCAAGGTCCAGGCAGTAGTCCCTGACTTGTGTAGCTGGGCAGACCCCACACACTGTGTCAGTAAGACAGGTTCAAACACGTTTTCCTCCTCCTGTAGATCTGAGATGAAAACAGAGCAGATCGAGATCTACTTCTGCTGATCCAAGTGTTGGATGTGGGTGGCTACTGGCCCTGCAGAATCAACCCAGCTGGCATGCTGGCACATTGCTGGTGAATCTGGCGGTCATCCCTTTGTGAGCAGCAGGCAAAGAGTAATGAGGGAACCAAAAGCCTGTCTTTAAAACTGAGCTCAGAGGACACTAAGACACAAATTTTGGTTTTGGACTCTTCATTCTGATACAGATTGATCAAAACACAAATCTTCACTCTTATTATTTGACATTAGGGAGGAGACACAAAGTTCTCCAGCAAGGACAGGTACAATAGAAAGGTGCTTTAAAGTAAGCTTCCTTTATCTCCATTTTTATATTCCTTTAACTAAAGATCTCCCTTCCCCTCCCCCTCCTCTCCCCTCCCCCTCCTCTCCCCCTCCCCTTTCCCTTTCCCTTTCCCTTTCCCTTTCCCTTTCCCTTTCCCTTTCCCTTTCCCTTTCCCTTTCCCTTTCCCTTTCCCTTTCCCTTTCCCTTTCCCTTTCCCTTTCCCTTTCCCTTTCCCTTCCCTTCCATTTTCAAGCACAGTCTGAAATCAAGTTTTGATCAAAAGAGAAGACCTGTCCACCATAAACAAATAATATTTTGTGGATGCTGGTATTTGACAGTGGTCTTTCAGTAGGTAGTCAGATGAAGTAGATGCCATGCCAGCTACCCCCTATACAACAGTTACACACAGGAAGATGTGACACAGTTGGTTTTGATGGTTTCCCCTGTGGTTTTCACTTCCCATTCTGGTTTCTGGTGAAAGTGATGCAACTGTGATTTCTCTCATTTCCTCTCTTTTCAGAATTTGTGGAAGTATCCTGTCTGTGCTTCTTTTTATATCAGCATCTTCATATTCCTGTCAATTCTGAAGCAAATCCAGTTGCTTGAAAGGATTAAGGCTAAAATGAAACATTCCTCTCAATCGGCATTTTACACATAAAATCACAGAGTTACAGAGCAGTTGAGGATAGAAGGGAACTCTGGGAACCTTCTGTTTCACCCCCCTCCTGCCCAAAGCAGCTAACATATGGGGACAGAAAGTAGCAGTGTGCTCTGCCTGTCACTTCAGTGAAATGCATGCAGCGATCTCTGTAAAATGCTAACACATTTCCAGTGGATCTAATGAACAGTCCTTGCTTAGATATTTTGGAATGCAGATGGTACTTGGAATCCATAAAACAAGCCAGAAGCCCTCTCCTTGTCTTCATCCCAGAGATTAGCAATAAAGATATAAAATCAAATGAATGATTATATACTCACTCAAAATTACAAGCTAGTGATATAATAGCATGCCAGTGCTAAAATGCTGAGCAGTTTTTGTAAGCAGAGTGCAGTGAGTTACTTGTGTGCTCTCAAGCCCTTTGTTAGGTGAAGAATTCCCTCTTTTCAAAGTTTCCTGAAGAGCTTATTTATTATACACACAGGAGGTGCACACACACTGTCAACATTTTGACAGGAGTAAGCACAGTGACGTTTTCTAGAGAATGTGCAAAGCTGCATCCAGTGTTTCTCTTTGGGATACACGGCAGAAGCACAATGACAATGAGCACTGCCTTATTCAGCATGTGCTCTGTTTGCATCCTAGTTTGAGTCGCTCATCTTTTCCATGCTCTCTGTAGGCAACCAAGCTTAGCACGCAGGGGAACAGGTATTGCAGCAGCCCAATTTTAGGCACCTGAACTCTCTGTTGGATGCTGGACAGCTGAAAGCAAATCCTTACTAATTTTGGTTTTCTCAAGGCATCCCATTGTGAATGGCAGCAGCAGAGGGAGTTTCATGAGCAACTTGGGCACTGGCATGAGACCAGGACAGCAGAGGCAGTGAGGAAGAGACTCTACGAGGCACATCATGCTAAGTAGTGCAGCTCAACCCATCCATCTTTGCCTGTCCCCAGTGATTTCAGTGCCACATCTTAGAACACATGGATGGGCAGCTGTGATCTTAGCTTCAGCCACTCGTGGTGTTGGCACATCCTGTCTCTCTGCAGCTTAGGTTCTGTTTCAGTCTCTTTCCAAGTGTTCTTTGCTAAACAAAACCAATCTTTAGCTTAATGTTGTCATGGTTTTATGATTTTTGGTCATCAGTATTCCACACCATAACATCATGTAATGCATTGGGGGTGGGGTTTGATATCTGCCGAATGTTCGTCCGTCGGAGAAGAACTATATTTCCCCAGAAGACTTTGCGGTCAGCAAGGGGAGGTAGCAGAGGATGGTTTCGATCCATCGACCTCTGGGTTATGGGCCCAGCACGCTTCTTCTTCGCCTGCTCTTCGCTGTCGGCGCTTCGCCATCTGCTCTTCGCCGTCTGTACTTCAGTCACTCAACTGGACTGCACTTCTCACCCCAGCATTGTGGTGAGGTCTATACAATTCAAACAGACTCTCTCTCTCTCTCTCTCTCATTGTATTTTACTAATACTATATTTAATAAAATCATTTGTTCCACCTCAGATCAGTGCTGTTGTTTTCAAGTATTTTGGGGTCCCCTGCTTCCCCTTTCCCAGAGGCGCGGATCCGCAGATCCCTCCGCCCTGCTGGTTACGGAACTGGGCCGGACCAGCCCATAAACCGCTG
Source organism: Perdix hodgsoniae (assembly GCA_035772895.1). Classification (NCBI taxonomy): domain Eukaryota; kingdom Metazoa; phylum Chordata; class Aves; order Galliformes; family Phasianidae; genus Perdix; species Perdix hodgsoniae. The sequence goes on along the minus strand of JAPSGF010000056.1, from coordinate 2,035,138 downwards.
ACAAATGTAGAACATTTTATATGGGAGCATACTAAGTTAGAGCTTTTTGTTGTATTTGATCAGCTTTAAAACACTAAACTCAACCAGCACAGTTCAGTAGGTGGTTAAGGCAGAAGAAATTTCAGTGATCAGGAAGGAGCACTAGGGAAATGTGGCCAGGTGTTTAGGTTGACCAGTTGATAGTCTCATAGGGCTTGAGTGTTGCAAGATGTGAAATTCAGGACCTACTTCAAAAATTAATTCAAAAACTTAAATAAAAGATAAAAATAAAATACTTTTAATATCCAACTATTACTTATTTAGAATTAATTACAACTGTTATACCAAAGCCAGATGAGTCTCAATATTATGGGGAATTCAGTCAAATTACTTCAAAAATAATCAGTCCCTCTGCATTTTCAAAGAATCTAAGAGGAGAGATGTGCTTAGAAAGCACAACTGAGGAATTTAACCAAAGTCTGTCAAATTGTGATTGAAAATGTTAACCTTCTTTGTTCTGTCATAAAACTGTCATAATCAATCTCACTGATTCAGGGATGACTGTTAAGGCTTTCTGCTTAGAATTATGTTCTTAAACAGGTGAGCACTTAATCAGACAGCTTGCTATTGAAAATCATATTGGCAACCTCGAAAATCTATTTGTTACCTTTCCCTGCCTCTGTCCTCAGCAATGTTTATTGGTTTGATAAGTTTGAAAGCTATATTTACCTTTACAATTTAGGATTGTAGATTATAACTTGGTTCTTGTCAGACTTATAAACATACAGTATAGTCTGGAAAACTATCTTATAGAAACAATGTTTGAACATAAAGCCTTATCCAGATTGATTCTACATATTCATATGTGTTCATATGCATGCATTTGAATTGCGGGCTTTCATGCCTCAGATTACGGAACATAAAAAGAACGAGTTGTTTCACAGCATTGAAGAATAGAAAAGAAAAAAAAAGAACAATACATTTTTGAAGATAGCTGGAGTCTGAAAACACTGCAGCTCTTTTGGGCTTCTGGGTCCTAACACGAAGTGATGCCTAGGATTGCAGCCAATAAACCAGATGGAGATCTGCTGGACATCACATCTCTCGAACAGACTTTTTTTCAGTTCAGGATGACTAGTCACATGCTGCTGGGGTGTGCTTTTTAGTGCCGTGACTTTTCTCTGCCCAAGGTGGATGTTCACAGAGATTTTGGAACACCAGTTTTCCATATCTTTTTTCAGGGCTGACTCTTTTTATCTTCCAAAGTATCTCTTCAAAATCTTTGGACAAATCTGATACAAGACCAATCTGAAAGTTAGGCAAGTTATCATAACCTTTCAGCCTTACTCCCTAACCAACACCAAATTCTAAGGATTCTGCTTTAAAAATACTTCAATACAGTCTGTGTTTTGCTTCTCACAGTGCCTCCCTACTTCAAATTTATACAAAATCCATAGAAAGAAAACCATTTTTAGGAAACTGGCATGGTCTTATCCAGATGAATGGTCTTGAGATAACATTGTGTCACCAATTTACAGAAAGTTCAGCATAAAAATAGAAGTCACTACTTTAAAAGAAACCATTATAAATGTCAGTTACGAAGCATTTGCTGATCAGCACTATTTTGCATGGTTATTCTAGAAGACAAATTTCATTATGTATTTTTTTTTCTCAGAAACAGCTGATACACAGTATTTTCCTAGCACACAAATGGGCTCCAAGTCAAGTTGTTTGTCAACTGGAAATATCATCTTGCAAGGGAAAAGCTGTTTTAAAGTCAATCAGGAGTGAAATTCATATAAAGCAATAAACGGTATATCAAGTTTGCATTTCTTAAATTGCTCTTCCCCTGCAGGAAATCTGGGTTTTACAGATCCCTATTGTTGATGACCAGGAATTGCTGCCATATGTAGTGAATACTGCCAAGAACTACAGTCCAGAGATGGTTTCGAAGCTGTAATAGCAGCATTTTGATGGAAGCATTGTCTTGCAATTGCAGAAACTTGCTTCTTCGTCTTTATACATGTTTTACCCTGCATTTCTTTTCTGCACAAATTCTCATCCTTCTGTCTCTCTTAATTTTCTGTTCGTTACATTCACATTTATTCTTTCTCTGATCTTTTCCAGTTCCAGTAACCCTTCCTACTCTGCTCCACACAAGAAGGCTTGGGGAGCGTATATTTGATACTGAGATACTGGTACCCTGGGGCCTATGACCACAGTCACAATGGAGAGAAGTTTGGGCTGATGGACCGCTGCTGTAGCTGGTCATCATAGCTCTGTGAGCTGCCACAGCTGGCTTCATTCCCATAACCATATGGCTTGTTGCCATAACAACATAGAGGGAACATGAGTATTGTATAGGGACCCACCTTGATCTATAGTTGCAGTGGCACTGTGACTGGCATTCATAAAGAATGAGCGCACTTCAGTTGCATGCACTTACATTAATCTCACGACAAACGCTGGAGAGTGACGTATATTCATGCATTTTAGTTATATAGCTACATACATCTGAACTATAGCTAGATGTCAGAATTCTTACGTATTCATGTTTTCCCACTGGCTTTGCACTGTATTTGTGTCACTACAAAAGAGCCTTTAAAAACTTACCAGAACTCCAGCTAGTGTAAATCAACATAGCTCCACTGAAATGTTTTGCCTTGACGTTGGTGTGAATATATTTCAGACGTGAATGACATAAGCTACACTTACATCTGAATGTAAAAACATCATAAAACAACTAATGTATTTCTGTACCAAAACAAGCTTAGGTGAAAGTAAACCAGTGAGCCTATCTTCCATGGGACTGCCAATTTTTTGCTGTTTAAGAGACATGAGTGACATATGAAATTTGCCATGGAAATCAAACATACAATTATTAAAATTGACACTCTCTTGCTAAGATTTTTTTCCAGTTGTCATCCATACGACTAAGGTTTTGCTTATCTGATTGCTAGAATCAGGGTATTATGTACTGGTAGAGTAATAATTTTTCTTGAATTTAGTAATATAATAGGCTGATTTTTTCCAGTCTAGAGGATAGGTCAATTTGTATTGAATCTGCATGGTTTTTCTTAAAGCCCTCTGAAGAAAACACATGCTTTTTGTAGGGATCCATAAAGTAGATTTAAGTTGATACTGCCACTATGTAGAAGGCAAATTGCCAGCACTGCTGACATCCATGAGTACATAATCTGAGTAACCCTTACAATTCCCTCAGAGTTCTGCAATCTATTCCTTCTGCATGCCTTGGCTGCTAACTCCTCTTCCAGACATCCTTCAGCACTTATCTATCAGGCACAGCCTGAACTTTCAGGATCTCATCTTTGCTTAGTGCCTAAATAGGAACTTTTTCCTTCAGCTTGAACACAACTTGTGCCAGGCTGTAACTGAGTAAGTCACAACAGAGAGGTGGAGTCCTGTCTGTAGGTGGTTGATCCAAGAATGGTGCAAATGGAGACGCTGCTATTCGGATCCAAGTTCTTCCTTGTCAACCTCCCACTCTAACAGATCTGTCTATAATGAGACTCTTCACCTTGATTACTATTGCCTCAGAAACAGATTGTAAATGTGGAGCGCTTTTAAGGAGAATCTGGCAGCAGACAGGCAGGTGGCATGCAAAGGCTGGTGCTGCTGCTGGGTATGGAAGATACACTTGCATCTTCCCTCCCCTCCACTCGCTCTAAAGTTCCTCAGACATGGTGAGCCATTTGGAACAGCACTTGTCTGAGACTGTGGACAGACGTAGGGTACGTGACAGGGCTTCAGCCCAGGGTGGCAACCACAGGTCCTGCACAGTGACAGCTCAGAACAGCTGCGCCTACAAATAGCTCTTACAAGTCAGAGTCAAAAGTAGCGTGACAGGTACCTACCAGAGGTACACGGTGAGTAGGTAGGGAGGAGAATGAGAAACTAGAAGCCTGTCTTCTCTTCCTGCTTCATTGATTCACTCCATTTCTGCATCCTCCTGCGTCCGTACAATGGGAGTTCCTATGCTCACTCCCAGTTATGATTAATGTTCATGCCCTAATTTTCATAAGCAACTATTAGGTTTGGTCGTGATTTTAAAAAGCTTTGGAAAGGAGAAAGTTAGACTGAAATCATGGTCTGACTTCTTCCCTGGCTCAGGAGAGACTCAACAGTCAGTGGATACTGAGTCTTCCCATCTGGCAGGCTTATACCTCACTCTTTGAGGTACAATAGTTTCAAAAAACAAGGCAAACCCACCGGTTTGGCATGTCAGAGAAGAGGAGCATTCCCACAAGGAACTTGTCTGCCCAAGTAGGATATTCAAATTTTGTCAGACAGGATCTCTCTCCAAAGTAGAGCAGTTTCCTTCTGTCCTGTCTCAGGAACAGTGCAGGCATTTAGTTTAGGAAAATCGCTTCATTAAGTAATTAAGCATAGGAATAAGCCAAGTGCCAAAGCTTGGTGGATTAAAACACCCCTGTGAAAACATCAACTGATTGAGGATGGACCACAGCACGATGCAATCCCTTAGCACAAAGGGTTGTGTTCTCTCCCTTTTCTGACTTCATGTATATGTTTTCCAGGTTGATTAAGAACAAGTTCATCAGAACCCCAAGCTGAAGTGCCCCTCTATAAGGGCCCTCTCTTTCAACAGAGAAACCACAGCGAGTGCAGCTTGTCTGTGCTAAAGGCAACCTTGGCAAACATCTCCTTATCAGCTGGAGAAATCCTTGAACAGCCAAATTACAGCCTGACTTCACATAATTGTTGTTAGTCAGGAAAGATATGTAAGCATATGTGTAATTTAGCATCAACTGTGTTACTTTCTTACTTAAGTGGAACTTAACAATAATTTAAGTGCTTTCCAGAATGAAAAGAGAGAGAAGGAAAAAAAAAAAAGGGCAAGGAAAGAAGAAGAAAAGGGAAAGAAGGAGAAGGAGAAGGAGAAGGAGAAGGAGAAGGAGAAGGAGAAG